>JAOEHY010040420.1:0-48398 GCA_025447955.1 Psilopsiagon aurifrons | reverse complement strand
ACCCCCCCACCCCAAAGCCAACCAACCAACAAACCAAATTAACAAGACAAACAAAAAAAAACCCCATTCTATAGGAACACACCACCATAATACAATAATACCATAATACTGAAATCCTATTTACCTTGAATCAACTTCTTTGGAAAAAAAAATAAATTACTGGATAATATCAAATAGTGTTTTAAATTAACCATTGAAAAAGATATTTGGAAGCAGAAGTTCTACCTTGTTCCTATGATATTCCTCCTTAAATCAGTGAAATCTTCAATCACTTTCCTACTTCTCTTCAGTTCTACCTTCCCCCCATCCAGAATAGTACCATGCACTGAGAACACTATTTGATTTGCACAAGTGGTGCAAGGGAAGGGACCAAACCTGAATCTCCCAGGGTACTGTAGAAGAATTGACACATGCTTCTTCTTACGCCTTAAAAGAAGGCGGTGGCTATCACAGATTTATTTTTAGAGGGGTCAGCAACATTAAATGCATTCCAGAAATACCTACAGCCTCAAGCCCCTGAGAACAGCATCCACTGTCTAGTTTGTGATTTTGATTAGATATGAGCATAGAACTGCAATGGTTTGGAGCTTGTGCAAAAATAAAATGCCTAGAAATATTTGGATAAAAACATAAGAATTCTGGCATCTTCAAAATCAGCTGGCAACTGAAGCAGAGGTTTTCAGCACCAAAACATTTGATCTAGGCATATAAATTCTACCTGAGTTTCACCTAAGGTGCCTAAAACTCCTTTGTTGGGTCTGGTTCCAAATTCCTTTAGTTATATGAACAGGAAGGAAGAAAATCAATATTTCAGGTCCAAATGTGCTGGAAATAATCTATTACATACACATTGTGTCATACTGAAACAATATAAGAATTCTCGTCTTTGGAGAACTCACAGCTGCAATATTTCAGCTCTACTTTGTAGGCTTTTATCACAGTTTTAATGAAGTGTGGTTGGTTTTGAAGTAAAAGTCTGTCGGTTTTCATGAAAAGAATTAGATTCTTTTCTTGAACCGCCTGATCAGCTTTAAAATGGGGCTTAGTTCTCATTATCCTCTGAACAATGTATTTTAAAGAAATTAATTGTAGTGATACATTTTAACCTGATGTGACGACAGGCTCATTACCAAGAGTAGTATGCAAGCAGGCAAAGATGGATTATCTAAAAAACGGGCTCAGGGGAAGGAAGTTTAAAAGATTAGACTGTCTCATGGGTAATGGGTCTTTTTACCAAAGTCAAGAACCTTTGGGAATGCTCTACATTCACTTGCATTTTTAATAGAAAATATGCCTTTCAGAAGAGGATGCAAATACCTTGCAAATACCAGTATCTTCTTTGACCATTATTTATTGATAGGAAGTAAGCAAAGATCCTAACAGAAGGCAACCCATTAGGTAACAGCCTGCCTTCTGTGGCCTCAGCACTGTAGCAAGCACCATGTTCTCAAAGTGAGAAGAGGTAATTATTTCCCTTGAAATTTTCAAATTTTGATGTTATATACAGAAGGCATTAGGAGAAGAGCAAATAAAAATAATCAGACTTTAACTGCCTCTGATTAGAGCTCTACCAGCTCTAGATTTTCAGCGGTCATTGTGAGTTTTCCTCCTTCAGACTTATGCCTACTGAATTTTAAACCCTCCAATTTGCACCAAATTCTGTCCTGCTGTATTTGGTGATTGTGGTGGCTCTGGCATTAACATCCTGCTTCCTGTCTTCCGTACTTTGTGGCAAAGTTCTTATGTGAGACTCCTGCAGTGGAGATAGTCCCCCAGGTGCTCTGACACTGCTTCTCAAGCAGAGTGCACCCGTTGACCCTGTGCCCATCCAACCTGGGCTCTTCCAAAGCAGCAAGAGCACCAACAAAAGACTTAAAATGGTTGTTCCTTAGAGAGAAAGACTATACTACACACTATCACCAGTGTCTGTGAGCAGAAATAGCCATGCTTTATACACTTCCTCCACCCTCAACCAATCCAAACACTCATAATCAAATTGAAGGCTGTGATCAGGCTTATTCATGGCTGGTGAAGGAAAAATTGATACTTCATAATACTATGCAGCCAGCCCTGCAATCCCTAGTAGCAATGCTTCTCTAGGGGAAAACAGGGAGATACTTTAATAGGAAAATACAGCTTTTGCTTTAAACAGTCTTAACTGAGGAAGAATTACTGATGCAGCCTAGTGGCTTGACTAAATTGGAAATGGAGTAGGCTTGAGACAAATCTGTCTCAGGCAGTTTTTCAGAGGGAGAAAAGTGCATGTCAATGTTTTTGCAATCTCTCCAGCACTGTGAAACAATAGTTACCAGAAGGCTGCTCTTATAAAGGTGACAGGGCAGTGACAGATAAGAACTAAACCTTAATAACACAAAGATTGTTGAATTTCAAGAAAATTAAAACTCTGAAGGAGACAAAACCCGAAAGAAACAAACTTTTAAAAATAGTATCAAATATGTATAGTTTTCAAACAGAAAAGCAACAAGGAAAAGAAGCACATCACAGAAGAAATAAAGACTTTTCAGAAAGAATCTAGAGAATCCAAAACACCTTACAAGAGAAAGACATGGAATGTCTTCTCTAAAGATTTATATAAAGGGGGAAACTCCCAGCAGGAGACCACCTCTGTGATTAAAACCAGAAAAACTAGTATCAACAAATTCCACTAGTTATCAAACTTTTTTCACTACCTCCTCTGTGGAGGCTTCTGCCTTGAACTATGAAAATACTTTGACAAATAGCTTCCAAAAACTCAGCTTGAGGAAGCTACAAAGTTGTTTCATTCATAAGCAGGGACTACAAATTATTGGCAAAAAGTCTGGTTTCCCAGCTGCAAGACAAAACACCCCAAAATAGTGCACTCAATTAGGTGGGGTTTTTGAAGGAGCGTTTGCTGCCTAGCAAAAAAAAGGGAACTGATTAACGTAATATATCAGGCGAAGCATGCTGGAGAGCCAGCTGCAGATTTTGTAATAGGAAGAGGCAACAAATTTGAAAGGGACTTTCTCTCTGAGATTATAAGCCATTTAAATATTTTATTGATGATGGTGGTTAAACTCCTCTGCTGCCTTCTGGAACACCAGTGACTTCTGCAGAAAACATTTTATCAGCAATCAAAGCAAAAGTGTCTCAACTTTCTGTGTCTCCTTTCTCTCTCTCCTTTTTTGCCTTTCCCTACATGTACAAGGAAAGGAAAAAGGAATCAAAAACATGGATACATAGGTAATGCCCAACCTACACATAAATAGCTTGTGTTAACGTCAAAGAACACTGCTCAAAAAAAAACACATTTATTTAAACAGAGTGGCTGGTGATCCACCACCTTTTTTAAAACTTACCCACAGACTATCTGAGAATTGAGGCAGAAAATATCCTGAACACAGTGACAAAACATGGAATATTATATTCTATATGAATATGCAAGGAAAACTTCTAAATTTGTGCTTTGATTTTTCTCCAGTTTTGCTTCCAGGCACCAATTTTTCACCTTCGAACAAAAAATTTGAGAATACTAAAAAAATAAATAAATAGCAAACCAAATTCCATAAATAAAGCATGACTTCCTCAAGAAAACCATTTTCCACCTGATTTTCACTGAAGTGATGTCAGAGGGCAAACAATACATAGGAACAAGGATGAGGGTTATTCTGTGACCTTGAGAGAACCCTCCCTGACTTTCTTTGTTACTCTTCAACTTGGCAATAATTATAAGCACATCCCTGAAGTGCCTCTCAACTACAAATCAATAACAGTTGCTCCTCAAGCTACCCACAGACACTGCAACAACTACCATCTCTGCCAGATATATAAAGAAGTGTTGCAAAGACTTGTTAGAAGGATACAAAAGGAAATTAGCTCACTAGGGTCAGGGTTGATGCTATACAAAGAGATAATGGTAGGGTAGCAAACCAGAGCATGAAATTCACCAAAGAAGTAGTCATCTATTGTTTTCTTTTGGATTAGGAACAAGTGATGCAACTTTTCCACCACAGGAGAAATTAAGATATTTAAGAGAAAACACAGACAACTATTCAGATGATAGAAAAAGCAGCAGCCAAAACAAAGACCATTGCCTAGGAACAAGTGACAAAATGAGGTCTAGTCAAAACCACTCTCCCTCTGACCAAGAACTATTTAAAGGAGATTCAGAGTATATAAAGAGAAACTTGTGGCTTTCAAAGGAGATAAATTGTAAGTGACATTAGCTTTCCAAGCAAAAGGATTGAGAGAAATGCCACTAGTAATTCAGAGGCTAGCTATTCCCTGGTACAATAACCAACAGATATTTTCAACAAATAGTTGTTAAAACAACTGGACAGAATTCTATTTTAAGCTTGGTTTTGTTAGTAGCAAGGACATTTATAAAAGAACTTGGTCACAGGAAATAACCTTGAATTGAATGATCTGACGCTGATGCCATTTAAATGGAAGGGAAGAACAAACAAAAAGCATAGGCTGTAACTCAGCAGTCTGTAATAAACTTGGGCACTAACAGCCTGGAGCTGGGGGCAGGCTGCAAAACCTACCTAAGAAACAGTAAGTTTACCCGAGCAAGCGTAACTGCTACAGTTAACTCAGTGCATGAGTAACCCAATTCAAAGCTACAAGTTTACATGTTTTGGATGTTTACGTTATCATTACTATGAGAGTTACAGTACATATAATACCGAAAGCTTCAGACTTTATGAACAAACTTCAAGCAAGTGAGGGGACTAGTGAAATCAGTTAGTAAAAATGCTCAAAAACCTCTTTCTTCAGAAAGGTGGGAATGTCATTAAGTCAAAGGCGCCAAACCTATCTGGAATTGATACCTCAAAGGCAGAAGATTGTAGGAAAAGTGGCAAATACATTACTGAAGGTAAGAAAATGACAAAAAAAAAATAATCAGTTAGCCAAGAAGCATATATTTTACTGGTCAAGAGGTGTAAGAATAAAGTCAATATATTCAATAGTCAAAGGAAATTAAACCAATGTCCTTTAGTTATAAAACTGAACAGCAGGGAAAGATAAAATAAGGCTCATTGTACAAGAAGGAAAGGTAGTTATTAAAGAACATATAGGTATGTTCATAAAAGTAGTCAGGGAAATATTGGGAAAAGGATATAGAACTTGTCTGGACTTGGAAACAAATTCCCATGTGTGAAGGGCTAGCTCAGCTTCTTAACTGAATTTCAAAAGGAAGGCCACAGAAATTTCCACATCTGATACCAAGTATTAGCAATAAGGTTATCAAATTGAAGGGTACCAGAAAAATCACATATGTACTAGCCACATGTCACATAGCAAGGAAGGGGGAAGAAGACCAGTCAAGGACACTACAGGCCCATTAGATTGATCCAAACAAGATGCAAAGCTTTAGAAAGGGTTTTGAAGGGGAAAACAATTACATTTGAAGGCACAATAGAATGGAATGGAATACAATAACATCAACTCAATATACTTAAGTACTAACAAAATCTTATCTTCCTTTTCCACTCCCTAGCCAAATGTAATGCAGTACATTTACATTAACTAGAGTTCGGTAAAACATTTGATTCAAAAGTCAAATCAGAAATAGTTAATGGCTCTAGAGAAAATGTTTCTTTTAATGAAAATAATACTGTTGATAATCATGTGCACCAATATCAGGTAAGCTGCAGTTATGGCCTAGACCTTGCCAGGCACTGAGGAGAAGCTGCCCTATTTTCTCTGCCCAACTGCAATACTTTCATTGATATTGCTCCATCTTTTCAATATGCTTACCAATCCTGGAGCTCTTTTTCAGTTCAGTGAGTCAGACACTGGGAAAATGGGAGATCAGCTGATGTTTCATGGCAAAGCAAAAAATGTTTTTGAAAACAATGCTCAGCCTGAATATTCACTGTCTTATTACCTGAACACCCAAATGGAGAGCAGTTGCCTTTAGTAATGGTAGTATTTATCACTGTTTGCATACTCTTATATGACCACATAAAGTCACAAGATGAGAAATGAGACTACTGTGTCAATTACAACAGATGTACTGCTTCTTCAGCTTTTCCTTCCTCTTCCCATTGTTACCAGAATGCTATTGAGGAAATAAGAATTTACTGCCAGTTGCTCCAGCTGTTTATTTTGTACCAAGCACTTCAGGGGAAACACTTAGTCTTTTGTCAGCACTTGCTTGATGCTATGCCCAGATGTACATGATGGCACAGCCTGGAAAAGGTGGCTAACACAGACTGAGATTTCTCTGTCACCAAGAAATCTGGCTTTTTGCCATGACTTTAAACCCACCTCGTGCGACCAGTCAGTGAGAGGAACTAAGGGTGACTCTAGCTGCCATCCGTATTTAGCGGAACACAGACCAGTCTCTCACTGAGCATTCCTACTTAATGCTATTTATTTATGTAGCATTTTAGAGGAATAATGAAGTGAATCAGGAGAAATCGCTTCTAGGGACAGGCAGAATGTCTCTCTCACCCTTGTGAATTTCTGTTTGACACAACTTTTATGTGAGAGCAACAAGTCCAATCCACCACTCTGGACACCTTGACAGATTACCAGACAGAGGATTCAACGTTCATCCAGCTTATATGGTGCACCATACCACTTTCCTAAAGCTTTACCACATCATGTGAATCACTGACAGATTTGATACAGGAAATCAGCAGGGAATTTTTTCTTAGGAGAGAAGAGAATAGCCATTCTGCAAAGAAAAACATTTATAAATGCTTTCCTATGTCTTACTTAGAGCATTTAGACATTATAGTACTACGGGTTTTACCAAGTGAATACTTATATCCATAAGTTACAACAGCATTCACAAGGGGGCCATGCATAGTGGCATTGAGGTAATGCAGCCATTGCTGGCATGCATAAACCAAATAAGCAAAAGAAATTGCAAACACTAACAAAAATGTTTGGGTTTGTTTTTTTTTTTTTACAAGGAAAACCAGAACAGAAAATACTAGTGTGAAAGCTGAAAGCTGAACATCTCTAAGCTAAGAAAATTCTCCTGAAAGCCAGCTTTCTGTGTAAGCTAACCCTAAATTCAGAAATAAGCCCCCAGAAGCAGGGAAATTTAAATAAAACCAATGCAAGACAGAAAGCCTCTGGGATATATTGTCAAAGTGACTCATGAGGTTTAAAGTCAATAGAAGTTGATGAGTGAGACTGGAATTCTATGTAGTGCTTTAAAAATATACCCTAAGGTACCAAGCGAAGAAACCAAGAGCTAACCCTGCATACAAATATCACACTGCAAAATTTACTTACACTTTTTTTTTAAAAAAAAAAGGTCACAAGGAGTAGAATTTTCTTTCTGTCCTAAAGGGCATAGAACATTTGGAAAGAAGCCTGCCCTGCACAGAGATGCAGCCCAAATTTGATGGTTTAAGTGAAGTGCAAGTGGTGTACAGCTCTCCTTTTATTCCTCTTCACTTCAGACTATGACAACCATTACTACTGGTATGGTTATCTCTAAAGCACATACACACCTGCTGTGAATGCACTTTCAACCTCTAGATCCATGAACAGCTCTATGATGGTTTTTCCTCTCACTTCTCCCTTCCCTTTCTTGTCTTCAATTTCTACAGTTCCACCGAAGCAGGGACATGTAATAAAAGGGTCTGTGGCTGAAATCTTTTACAAATCAGGACATTTGATTGTTAAAAGTATGCAAAAAAAAAAAATTATTGATTTTACAATTGCATTTTTTAAGAATTTATTTTGTTGGAACTGAACAAGGAACTGAATGAAATTTGAAGTAATAAAAAACCCAGACAAACCTGCATGCAGGCATCTAACAAAATATATTCAATTGTTTATTCTTCTGAGTCATGCTGCAATTGGAAGTGAGGGAGAGACAGAAAAATGACTTTTCTGCTTACTGAACTCAGTGCTGTTGATGCTTAATGGAATTTGCGTCCTTTTAACAATAATTTTGCTATAGTATCATTTTCTCTGCTTAATTTCTCATGCTTTTAATTTAGCATGGACCCCAGCATGAACATGGGACTCCTCCTTGTTGACAACTTCACCTACTTCAGTTCATCATCTGATCTCAGAGGATGCTGACCTTTGATACAGGAATGTGTCTTTCTGGGCTGTGTTTAGAACGGTTTGAGATCCCTCATGTGATAACAGAGTGTGCAGCCTTGAACAATGGCTGGCTGCATTCGCTGGGTGGGACACGCAAGTGAGCTCCCTCTTCCCTGCTAAGAGTTACTAGCTTGTTTCCCTCTAAGAATGTACTGCATGTTTACAAAGTAATTGTTGCAGTGGATAAACAAATAACCATATGCTTTAGACTTTTGGGCAGCAGCAGCATAAATGGTCACTTCCTCAGTTACTTCCTATGAGCACGTTCATGTTATCTTAATCATATGGACTACAGGCAGGAATAAACTATACTGCTATTCCAAACAGTAGAAAAACCTCAGTCCTCTTCCTAGAATTCAGGTATACAATTTTAAACTTTGCTTGCTTATTTTAGCTGCAAATTATTGCTTAAGAAATTATTCCAGCATGAGGTCTCTCTAGTAGGCTGCTGCAGCGCTAGTTTGGCTTTGAAAGGCAACATTTGAAGAGCTAAGCCAACTAAATTCTGTCAGAACAGCACTCCTCATATGGCAAACTTTCCATCTCTCTACCTGCAAAGGCACTTCTTGAGACTTGGCAAGTACTGAGAAGTTTTCCAAAGGAATATTTCTATACAGTGCTTTAACATAATGTTTGCTTATAAAGCAAAGGGATTAAATTCTTCTCTTTATCCAAATTCCACCCAGCTGAGCAGCAGATAAAGCTATTAGATAACATCTGTGATTTAGGCTGCCAAAACCATGGCATTAAAGTAGCAAAAGACTTTCTCTGACATACGGCACTGGCATGAAAGCTCTTAGGAGCAGTAAATTAGTGAAGTGTAACGGAGTGTGTAGTTCTGCCCAAGCTCCCGTCAGACGTACTAGTGCATGGATACCCATCGTCCCTGTTCCATAATACCCCAAGGGTCCCTGGTACAAGTGCTGCCTTCATTGAGGGAATGGTTCCTCTCAATCACTTTGAACATGGTCCATCCACATAGTCCCTCTGGAGTAAGAGCTGGGCTGGGCAACCTTTCCAGCATTGAGCACTGTCATGGGTGTCTTGGGGTCCAACCATGGGAATAAACCTGCCTCAGCTGGGGCAGAGCTGTGCTGCTCAGATCCCAGGAGATGGTCTAATTGAGGACTAGCAGATGGCAAGTGACATGAAATAGTTGTTGTTAATTGAGTCCAAACAGTCATTAAGAAACAAGTACTGTTAAGACTCATGACTCTCAGGCATGACTTTGTTTTCCTCATGAGCAATGTGATGTGCTGCATGGGAAATTATTGATAATGTCCCCCCCTCAGATCTATTAGGTAAGCTAGAATATTTTTATACTAATAATCTAATGCACAAAATATCATTTTCTCAAAAAATAAAAGGTATTTTTAAATTGGTCTCACCATTTACATTGAGTCTACTTCACCCTCAATACAACTAATCTGCTGAGTCTAGTCTCACTGGAAAAATTCATAGCAAACACAGCTAAGGGAGTTGGGGGTTGTCACTTGGACAGTTCTGCCCAGCTCAGCCCAGGCTGACAGGCCAATGCCATGGAGTTCAGGCCTGGATGTGAACTCCACTTCGGTTCACAGAGCCTGAGTCCCAGCCACACCATTAAACTGGAGTGTAGAGGTTGTTCTCAGGCTAATCAAAACCTAGCCTTTAACATCTACAAAATCTTTTCAGTGCACCACTGATTGGATGGTGATTGCCACAGACATGAACTTACAGGAAACCTGGAACTGACAGAGTGAATATTGTTGCCTGAAACTAATGGTTAGAATCCTGATGGAAAAAAAAATCACTAGCTAATGTGATATATTATTTGATTTCAAGTAATTTATCTTTCTACATTACCTATTATTTGTGACCCTTTTTCTTTCTCTTCCATGAAAGATGGAAATGAAAATGAAAAATGTTTACACTGATTAAATTCTACCAGCAAAAAGTTTGCATGCAGCGAATATCTGAGGCTAGCTTTCACTTGTCGCATCAGTGGAGTCTTTTTCCAGCATTCAAAAAGATGTCCAGCCTTACCATACCACCATTGTGAATACTGTGATCATAAATATGTATGTGTGCATACACAGAGACATATATAACTTTTGTTTTACATGCAAAATAACTGGATGAAATTTTATTTTTAAATGACAAGTCTGGATTTAAGGTTGCAAGTTTTAGCTTTCTTTTTCAGTTTCTACCACACCTGGTACATATGAAGGGGAAAGAGGAGACTTTCAGTTATAGAACAATCTGCAGTAGATGCAAACCTACAATAGATGACTCTCTGTTAACGGATGTAACACGTTCACGCTGTGTATATAGAGCTATATATGTAGATATATTTATATGCACACATAATATATATGTATTATATTAGAATATATAAATATATTAGCATAAAGAAGGTTATGAATGCAAAATAGTCTCCAGGTATTTACTTAGATATGCGTGATTATGATTGGAATCTTTAAATAACATTTATGACAATTAACTGCCAAATTATACTAATTAATGTCTCTCCTTTCTCCTCTATAGGTGAATAGTAACTGCCTTTTAAGCTATTTTACACTTAAATTACACATTTCCAATACAGTTTTGTATACGTTTGTTTTCATTTACTTAAAGCATTTAAGAGGAGACTATAGTCCTTCCCCTGCATTTGAAATGCAAAAATTCTAGTGGGAGACAAATATTACTGTGATGTTGTAATTAAAACTTGTCATTAATTTCCCCATAGACTGTTCACCTCTAGAAAATAAGTTCATACAGTTGATTTGTTCTTTCCTGTACAATGATGCTCTTATTTTATCTGACATTCACTAAAAATAAATGTGTGTGAATGAAGGAATTAGGTCACCTACTGACATTACCGGTGGTAGAAGAATATTGAAGGAAAAAAAGTTTGTGCACACTGAGTAGTGTAGTTTCATGCACTAAAATGACAGGATGGCCACAGTAATTGGTTCCAGTCCTGGAGCAGAGTGAGGAATGCCATGGTTACTGGAGGCAGCAATCCCTTCTGCTAGCAGAAAGTGCACTGCACCCAGGTGTGTGGCAGTCTTGCATATTTGCTGCCCTGAGGCTGTGGTGGCTTTCAGCATAATCAGGGAAGGGTGCTTCATTTACAGCCAGGTTTCTGCCTCCAGCTGCCATGAGGCTCTGCTGCTACTTATGCAGCAGCCCTGCTGATGGCTGGGCAGGGATCCCTCAGCCCGATGCCCAAATTTACCCCCTGCCAGACCATGAAGACCGCTTTGTACCTCTCCAAGAACTTTATTTGGTGCGAGGAATGAGACAAACATTGGAGATAACGGTAGTGACATACTTGCTTTTGTCACATCACTTCACTCTCCAAATTTTCAGCCAGCTCTGTGTTCAGTGCTGTAAAAGCCTCTAGGTTCTTATGGGTTTTTTCTTTTGGTACAAGATAGTACATGCCAGCTCACGACCTGGTGCACCACCAGCTTTCTTTTCTGAGAATCAGGCCTGTCAGAGCACATGTACCTGCTAGAGGTACTTTATCTGATGACTGGGATATCCAGTATAAATGCAGTTAATTGACTTCATGGACTTGCCCATGTGGGCCTGCCCTGATGCAGTGCCCACTCTGGAGGAAGATTAGACAACAAAAACCCAACTCCAGTCCAACAAGAAAGGAGTTAATACAAAACAACAATTGTGGAAGACAAGATGAGGCTTGCCCAGGTTTTAGGATGGCCATTACATTGTGGTTTTTCTAGGAGGAGTAGCTAGCAATAGGAAGCACACCTATAGTTTTATAGTAATACTAATGGAATTGATTCCTCAAATTATGAAACCCAGCATTATCTAAATTCCTGCTATTACTTTTTTTACTTAATGGAGTCAGAAGCTGTAAAAATCTGCTCCCGCTCTTTTTGATAGACAAACCTATTACAGTCTTACTTATTTGAGGAAGCAAGGAATTCATCATTTAAAACAAGCTGCTAGCTACAGCTTTGAGTCCAGACAGGAGAATACTGAAGCCTTGAACTTCATACCTGTGATGACTGAGTGGTACGTGAAGAGGAAGAGGAGACATGCTCCCTGAGTGTAATGTATTCTTTTTAATAATCTTTCCCTCCTTAGTGAACTGGTCTTTTATCATGACAGCCTCCACTGTGTCTGAGAAGTATCATTGTATTTGGTTTTCATTGCCCTACACCTCTGCCTCCAAGACTGCATTACCTTTCCTGACAGATAAACATGTCCTCTGTGTAAAACTCACAAAAGCTCTTTTGGCTTAGGGAACAAGTTCAGGACCAAAACCTAGTTCCCTATACAAACTTCACCACCAGTGTTTTGAGGAAAATCCTTCCCTGTTGTAGTGCTTGCAGTACTTTTGTAAGCATCTCAGGATTTATACAACCATATTCATTAAAGCTGCTGTACTCCGAGTTTGTAGGTATGGTGCAAAACAGCACACACTAATATCTCATGTTGCTAGAGCTGCAGTGCCAGCCACAATCAGCTCAGCTCATCTGGAGCATTATTCTGACAACAGAGTGACCCAGAAAAAAAACATATGTACAGTAATCTTTATACATCCATTTACACTGGATCTGAACTGGGTCCTGTGCCTGTTTGATAAATAATGAGCTTTAGCAATATTACAATGTTTGACTCATTATGATGAGAGCCATGTGCTGAAAATCTCTGTGAGTCGAATCTGTCAGCACAGTGAGGAAATGTATCAATAATGAAAGAGCAAGGACAGGTCACTTCTAACTGCAACATGGGACTCCACAAACTGCCATCCATATGCAGCACTTCTGCCATGCATTAGAAGGGGCAGGGATCATGCATGTGTACTGTTTTGTACTGATTTTGTAGTGTAAGACCTCCCTTTCTTTAGGCATGGTACAAAAATGACTTGTGAAGAACAGGAAAGGGCAGATATTCAGCAAGGAATTTACTATTTTCTACCTTCTATCTGTACAGTGTAAAAATTCAGGAAGGAATTAATTCCATTCATCGTGGGAATTGTTGGTAGCTCTGTATCAGCCAAATTACTGTGAGCAAATGAAAGCACTACATGCAGATCTGCTTACATAGATCTACCTAGGGGGCAAAGGTGAAGAAGCCTCCTCATACCATGGCTTTCCAAGTCCCTTCCTCTCGAAAGCAACAGATCTCACTGAATCTACACCCAAAATGTTTGGTCCCCCAACCTCCCTCTCTCCCCGTTAGGAATTTTGCCAATGGGATGCAAAAGAAGCTTCAGAGATTGCCTCCATGGCAGTTTATTTCCAGCCTTTTCCCCTTGTTGCTGGCTGTGTGTTCCTAGCCTTCCTCATGCAGGAAGCTGATCTAACCAAGAAGTAATGACTTTTCTTGCAAGATGAGTTTTTACCACTTTTCTGAAACAACTCATTGTGGAGACACAGAGGCAGCAGGGCTAATACAGAGTGAGAGGAGAGGACAGAGTCTCAGCAGCCTGAGATGTCCTGGATGTGCATAATCAGTCTTGAGTTTCCTAACATTTTGCCAGGCAAAGTCATAATCCATCTCAAAGAAAATTTTCTCTACTGTTGCAATGCACAATTCGTCAGATAACTGATGAGTGCTCATATACATTAATTATTCTGAGACTGCTCTCAAAAGCAAGTGTATTTATGGGCTAGCTGTCTAATGAAGCTTGCATGAAATCAATACAAATGCAAAATGCATATTCAACTCAAAGTTGACTTACTTTTGCAGAAGAACCAAATTTCTTTGGCCATAGCAAACTTAATGTGGTTCCAGGCCAGCTTTATTTGTGCCTCAGCACTATGCACAGTGATCTTTTCATAGCACAGCAGCTGCCATGCTGACACGTGCAATACCCTTACACCAAAATGACTATCTGTCCTAGTAAAATGCTCTGATTGGCTCTGATTTGATGTGAACTGTACATTGAATTCTGATGACACAAGATTTTACTGTGATGCTGATGGACTGTGTTGATTGTTTCGGGGGTTTTTTTTAGAGTTGAAGTTGCAAACTGAGATACTGTTCTGAACCTCACACAGATAATAGCAAAAGATCTGTAGTGAGATGTTGTATTTGACACAACTGCAGGCTGTAAAAATATGGTTTTACAGTGTTCAACTCTTCCCAGTGCATATCCTCTAACTCAAATGAATACTGTTATTGCAAACATAATGCATTTTTTAACAACAAATCCTTCTCTCAGGCATATAAATTACTGCCTGCACAGTTTTGTTTTTATTTTAGTGATCCAAACAGTTTCCAAAATAAGGAGAAAGCTGAAAACAGAGTACTTCTGTTTAATACTGTAGGACATTTTTTTATGCAGCTGCTAAAACAATGGCAAATATCATCCCTGTCCATGAAGATAAAGATTCTGGACCTAACAGTGCTTTAATTATCAATGCTTTAACCACAAATGTTTTTGGTATGAGTGGAAAAAGAACACTAGAGCAACAGAGGCACTGAGAGAGGGCACAAGGCCTCTCAGGGTGCAGGAATTATGCATTATAATGTAACCTGGCTAAGGAGAGGGAAATATTCACTGAGTGACAAAAAATTTTTATAAATTTCAACCTTTTGGCAATAAATTACTGCCATGCTTCATTTTAAGTGGCTGTATAAAGTTTAAAAGGACATTTTAAGGTATCTTGCTCTTTATTTCATGTGGCTGTAAATGCCACTTCAAGAACCAGAAAGTAAAAGAAATTCTCTGTATTTTTGCCTAAAGAAACACTGCTTTTTATCCAGCACACCACTACAGATGAGTTAAGTCTTTCCCACTATGTTTTAATAGTATATAGGCAGGGGTATAGCCAGGAGGGGTTTTTTTACAGTTAATAGATATAAAACGAGATTTTCTAAAAATTACCAAATGTTGATGTCTATATGAAAGCGTCTAATGCCACATGGAGTCACTCCTCCAAGGCTGGAGATCCTTAACGGGTCCAGCTAAAATGATGCAGCATTCTCACTGTTCAGCAGTGCTTTGTCAAACAAAAAACCCCAGAGCCTAATGAAGCATCAACTTTGTGGCTAAGAAACCATGGCACCACGGCCCCTCAGCCACTGTGCAAGCACTGAGCAAAAGCCTGCTCCTTGCTTTACAGCCCTAAGGCCAACTTCTGAAGTCTTCATTCAATACATTTCTGAAACTCTCCTGCTGAAATAAGCCACCCATTTCTCTTTCCACGGTAAGAATTTGTGTTGCATGTAACCTGTTTTACTCTCTTCTCCTGCATATGTCTCAAGCAAGGCCAGGTGAGTGAAAAGACAAGTATGCTTACCCTCACTAGATCCATTTACAGCACTGGAAGAAGTAGACCAGCATTTTAAAATCTAAGCTATTTTCCAAGCCCTGAAGAAGGATTTCTATGTTGGAGGCCCTGTTTGCTTTCTTTATGTCCTCAGGCCATCACAGTTACGACAGCAGTATTACTACAGCAGAGTAGATATATCGTGTACAACATAAATATAGCACATTCATATATAACAACTAATTTTCATTCCATTAAATTAAATCTCTGGGGTTTCAGTATGGTTTTTTAGGTTTCTCTTTCATTTGACTAGAGAGAGAGCCTGTTCCTACTTTCTCTCATGCTCTAACATTTACATTCATGTGGCTTTGAAGGAAGGCAGTTTGGGAAGCATCCATTAGGCCTAGAAAGACCATTCTTTCATACAGTTCTTCAACGCCTGTGTGTAATAAAAGTATTTATAGAAATTCAACAGCCAACATCTTAAACCTGGACACCCAAAATCAGGTATCTGTGGTCATATTTACTTACCTATTTGGAAGATTTCTTGCAAGTTTGGAAGGTCTGCAGGCGCAAAGCTCCAAAGTCTTCCCCCGAGCTGAGTGTCTTCCCTCTTCAACAGACCAAGAGCTCTACCCCTGTTCACAGGGAAGAAACAGCTTTACAGCTGAATAGCTGGCAGCACTGTAAGCTCCTGACATAAGGGACCAGAGGAGTTTGTGTCACCACCTGGGTGCAGAGTGTTGGGTCTGAGTTGCTGCCTCCAACTCTCAGATACACTTGCACAGATTTCATATCTTTTATCTGGTTCGTCTTTTACCCAGTGGGATAAATCTAGGCTGAAAAATGTGTTGTTTGGGTTTTGCATTGAGGTTAATACATATTTCAGTTTCTGAGAAGTCAGGACAAGGACAAAGAGACTTAATCTGTATCCACTTGATTCACACACATGCACAGATCTGATATAGCATGCTGACATCAAATGTCAACATTCAGCTGTTCCATTCATAAGGAAAAATAAACCTCTCTCAAATACACACAATAAAAATCTTCTTTACGAGCTTTTCCCTTCTTTTTATGATTCAATTAAGGAAGTGATCAAATATGGTATTTTCCTTTCTTTTTTTCTTCTCAAGTAATGTTCTTATCAGCAGTGTTTCTAATCATCAGAGCAGACATGAAGGAAGCACTGTGAATAAACAGAAGGGAATTTGGACTTCAGGACACACTTTACCCTAGGCTTTTAGCATGCAATATAGCTTGCTAGAAGGCAGCTTTGATGCCACTCTTCTTTCCCCAAAGACATGCCTCATTACTGAATGCTACATGTTGCCCTGTTGGTCTGGAAGAAACATTTCATTAACTACAATATCACTATAGATTGCATCTAGTTGCCATAGAAACTTTAGAGAAGAAGCTTGGATTTAACCCTTGGAATGGACTGAATTTTTCATCCTTATAGCATTATAACTTAAAAAGATACCAGGTATTTTATTGGGCTTCATCTTTCAGTATAAAAACTGACAGCTGCTGATAATTCATACAGAGCTGATGGCTGTGAAATGTTTTTATTACAATATCTGCTACTTAACTGGGACACTGCACTGAGGGACAAAATTGCTGTTGACTCCACTGCAACTGTGATTGCCACCTCAGCCACTCAAAGTTGAAGGCTGATGTAAAATTGACGTAGAAAACTCCTTTCACTGGTATGTTCTGGAGGCAGAGATAATGAGCCAGCAAATGTAGGTGCTGGTCATGTGGCATTGCCCCACCTTCTGTCAGTCATAATTTGTTTGTTAAATGGTTGTAAGGGACAGCATATTTCTGAGGTGCCTAGAGAGCTTCAGGTAGAAAGCAGAATGCTTATTGACACTGATTTGTTTTCTTCACACACTAGAAGCTGCATAAAGGATTTTTTAATTCTGCAAATAGAGATAACCCTTTAGCCCAAGACTATAGGCTAATCAGGCTACGCAGCTGCCTAGGCAGCGGTACTGCTACTGAAATGGCATTTTCTTTTAACTGAGGCTACTAGAGTGCATAGAAAGACCAAACTTCACAGTGTGTTCACACTGAAGTAATGCACTGCTGTGCTCCAGGTCACACCACTTTATCTGATAGCTAAATAGCTCACTCAGTGCAGAAGCATCATTTCTCTCTGAAACTGGAGCCACAATCCGAGATCTGTCTGTACTTTGGACTTGAGCAACAAAGCATTTTTTCTTTACTGGTTTCACTTCTATAAACTGAAAAGCCTGCAGATTATGGCACTTCCATCTACATAAGCATAAGGGTAAATTGTGCAGTGCACGCTATTATCACTCAATAAAGAGTTCCTTCTGCTTTGCCAGGCTACATAAAAATGTGGAAAGCACAGTCTCCAAAAGGCCTTAAGTTCTCCATCTCCCTTTTTCTTGTGTTCTCATTTCCTCACTTATTAGAAATATCTCAACATCAACAAATGATAGTTTAAGGTTACAGCAGTGGAAGAGTCTGGCTTTCTCTCCTGCCAACATTCTTTGCAGGGTGGCTTCTGCACACTAGCACTTTTGTTCTTTTTGCCACAAGCTCTTTTCAGTTTGTAAAACTCAGGGTCTAGTTACAGCTGGTTTTGTTCCGAAAGAAAAACTGGAGGGGGATATCTCTGTGTGGTGTGTGTGTGGTGTGTGTGTGTGTGCGCGCGCACATGGGGATGGGAGAGCTTGCACCCATGCAGTTTTGCGACTATTCTACAGCAGGGTTGTGGTGGAGGTTATATTTAGCTTGGTAATAGAGGTTTTGTTATTAAGATCCTCTTAACTACATTGCACAGCCCTTACTCATGTTGGAGTACTAAACTGTGTCACTAAAGTCTATGAGGCTGTGGTGCTTTTTTATTTCAAATCACATAATGATCACTGTAATAGGAATGATCATAATGAAACACTTTCTTTGGGAAGTCAATGGGTCTATTTGTGCAAATGTTCACAAACATGAAAGAGAATGCACAGTTTAGCCCAATACATACTATTTTCTGGCAAGTTCGGTATCTTTTCTTCATAAAAACTCTATGAGTAATACTGTTTCACATGTGCTAACTACACAATGGACCTGGCTCTGCTTGGAATATCTAATCTGTCTCAGTGGCATTGCTCCAGAGGAATGTATTTAACTCTTTGGAGCCCCTATTAGATTAGGACAAATTTGATGCTTTTAGCTGATTAACTGGGAGTGATTCAGAAAAAGGATTTTTATGTCCTTGAGAAGCAGTGGCTTTAGAAAGCAGTATTTCATTTGAAATGTCTCATGGCTGACATACTGGCTTAAAATGGCACGCCTATAGAAATTCACATGAATTAAATCAGATTCAGTATGAAAATTCATATTAGAGGACAATTATATGACTTGAAATAATGAGGTACCACAGTGAAAACTGTCCAGTGAATATAGAACTCATTAGAGAGTAGTTTCATATTTAATTAGCGTTCAGTGTTTTGAAGTAGGAAGACAGCCTGCTACCTACCCAGTTATACATTCCACTTTAGGATTACAAACTCCAGTAAAACTGGTAAGCACAGGAATTCTGCAGGGAGCTAATCCCATTGAAGGTAGTCCTAACAGGACACATAGGTAAAAGGTTTAATTTGGCTGGGACAGCAAAACTGTAAACAGAGAGCTGCTTATCAAACATCCTGTTCTTGCAACAGACCTAGGCAGACTCTTAGGTTATGACAGACATGTCCCTTGTTTTTCTGACAGTGTTTGCCATTACATATTGGATAATTCAAAGCTGTATTTCCTTTCTCTTTTTCTACTGGCAGCTAAGTTTCATTCCCATCTCTTTCATTTGCTCCTAAAATAACACAACTTGAACAGAAACTCTTAGTTACCAAAGGGAAAGATGAATGATTGCAACAGATTTCACATTTTACATAAATAACCATCGGAAGGGGACTGAAGCAGCTTCACACCTGACCTGTCTGGAACAAAAATGCAGGACCCAGGGGGCTGAGATCATGGCAGAGCAAGCTCTTCCAGTAGCCCAGTAGCCCTATTTACTGTGGAAGGGCAGCAACATCAGTCTGTATAGGAATACATGGCATTATTTCTCATCTCTGACTGCAGAGAGTCCTTGTAAAGGGGTTCAAAAAGCGTGAGGAAACCACATTGTTTCTTTCACAGAATGAGCCATAACCTAATTCTTCAGCTGCTGTGTGTCTGAGTTACTCTGGACATGCTGGATGGAAGAAGAGGACTTTGGCTATTTTTCTGGATGTCTAGTATCCTGGTTGGAGTGGATGAGCACTAAGCATGATCAGGTTGACTCTAAATGTAGGCACAGTGAGCTTGACATACCCAGAAGTTGGATTTATGGCACCTAAATGGTATAGTGCATGCACCAGAATGTTTTCCTTGTGGAAATCCTAGACAGAAGTATGAGAGCTCAGCATTTTGGAAAGAGGCAAGTTCAGTACTGTTCAATGGAATGTCTGCAAACTGAAAACAGTTCAATGGTCAGTAGACACCAGAGGTAACCAGCTCAGTATTTGTTGATACTGCCTGATTTGAATACAAAAGTGTTCTCTGAACTGATGAAAGTCTATCCTGTTATCCCCCTGCATCATCCTAGTGGGACAGGGCAGTGAGGACAAGCACTGTTGTGACCTCTCCCATGCTCATCCATCCCTACAAACTGACTGACCAGCAGTGGAATGAGCAGTCTCACAGCCAGGCAATTCTCAGTCTCAATATCTCTAATACTGCTCCCTCTGGCTCAGGAGCTCTCCAATTTGTCTGCGTCTTGAGTCTCATATCACTGCATAATGTTTCAGATTCTCAAGAATGAAGTGTCATATTAATGATCAGATTAATCTGTCCTTGTACTTTCAAGATGCAGCAGGAACATCTAGGAGAAATATCTGATCTGAAAAGTCCCTGAATTTTCACTCTCAGTAGGATGCACATTTAATGCCATTAGGATTTGTGAGCTTATGAATCTGCTGTCTGCCACAACTCTAAAACTTTGTGTACTTAAATTATGTAACAGATGTATTTCCAGAGCAATTCTACCTGCAGACATCCTGCCACAGAGAGAACAGATGTCAGATGAACATCAGAAAGAATATCTCTGAACCTCAGAAGAGCAAATAGTTCTTATACAAAAAAGGAAGAACATCTGTCCAAACAATCTTATGAAAACACTACAGCGTTCTACAAAAAATAACCCAAAAGCTTGCAGCAACACTTACTGCATTTACAGAGTCCCACTACAGAATAGTATGGGCTATTATTTTCAAGTTACTACTGTTTTTTTTCAAAACCTGCATCTCTGGAAACACGCTGAGGCATCTTTCCACAGGTCAATGCCCAGGTTGGTTGGTACCCCTGATCAACCCAGTATCAACCAAAATCAAACCACTTGTGAAAATCAACGCCTTCTAGTAATATTTTCCTTCAGGATAAGATGATTTTTATGTACATGTGCATGTGTATTTAACCTAATTTTAGTAATAAATTGATAGTTCCCTCTAAGATATGACAGACAAGCTCAAATACAAATTATGTTTTAATTGAATTCAATTCAAATATTAAAACTACATATACACTACTGATATTGAACAGGGCAGTCCAATAGATGGTGAGGGTCCTGACTTTGTATAGATTTGCAAGTGTGTGCTGTACAAGTATTCAAATCTGTGCTTCAATTTCCCTTGCAAAATGAGCTTAGGTTTAACCAGGCATGCTCACTGAGGTGCATGAATGAGACTGTACAAATGAAAACCATCCATACAAATTGATTGCTTTGGAACCAAAATCATACTAGTGATGTTAAATTAACTTTGTGAGAATTTTCACTCAAGATATCCCCAAGTATGCAATGAAACAGATATTCTTGTCTCACCCCATCTCTCTGACTTGGACTGTGACAGCTACCCAGAGTAAGTCTCTCAAAAGGGGATGCTAAGGTATTGATTACAAATACTAAGGAACATAAATTCCTGAGAAAAATGGAAACTTCTCTTTATTTTCTTAGAAATTGAAAAATAAAGATTTGAAATTGAATCCTCTTTCATTTGCCTTCTGTTAAATTCTCCTCATATTGACTAATTTGCGAAGCATAGACACCCAACTGTTGTTTGTAAACAAATGGTTAAAGGATTAGAAACATACAGCAGTCACCCTGGCAGCCTTATTGATGAGTTCTCGAACAGGCAAGCCCTTGTAGAGGGATTTAAGCAAACGAAAAGCACTATTTGTCTACAGAGACTAAGACATGAGTTAATTGTGCTTGCTGGATTGCAAAGAGTACTGCATGGAGAAAATAAATAGGGGGTTAATTCCTAAACGTGAATTAGGTTTAACGTTTTAAGCATCCTGCTGCCTAGTGAGTCCCGGTCCAAAGCCTACAGTTTCATGTTTTATAGAGAGAGACAGATGCTCAAAAATCAGGTTCACAGAGTGATGGACAGACCAGGCAACAACCTAAGGTTTCTAGCAAGAAACACTAGTACAGTGGCTGGAGCTTGAATGCTTGTGGACTTTCGGGACTGCCATAAAGATCCACAGTTACATCCTTTTCTAGACATGCATGTCCATGACATATCACTCTTGTCTCACAAAACAGAGCCTAAAACCACTCGGAGTGTGGCAGGCCCTCTGGCACTACACAGCCCAGCTGAGCTCAGAGGAGCAGTCAGCAGTTCAGGAGGAGCAGCCAAGGCAAAGGCAGGGGCTCTTGCTTGATTTTCCCTCTTCCCTCCACCACACACTCTTCATACCAAGCTCTGCCCAAACAGCAGGCAGGAGGGAACAAAAAGCCAAGGGGAAAAAAGTTTATTCTGAGAATATATGAGTAGCTTTCAGCTACATTTTGACATTGCTACTACCTGCACTACCTTTTTCCTTCTCAAAGGAAAGACCTGGGCTTCATTTTCTCCTCCAACGGGAAAACTAGTATTATACATAGCAAAACAATGTTCAAAGCAAAGTTCAAAAGGTCACTCTTGGACTACAGACATACAGACACTTCACAATCATTCCATGCTTTTCCACAAGCCAAAAGCAACCATCAAAAAAACTGATGGGCAGATTCACTGACATCCTGAAGTTTACTGATGTGCTGAAACATTGCATTGAAACCCTGTCACAGGTGAACAATAGCCACTGGCAGTTGCCTGGGAGGTTTTCACTTCAGCTAGCACAGCCCATCTCTACTGCACCTGCAGGCTGACATGTCATGACAGAGATTCTTTTCCAAGTACACCCTTGCTTTTTCACTGTCCTTGCTCTAAGCAGCACACCTCCCTGGTTGGATAAGTAGCACGGAATAGCCATACTTCAACTGCTGGCTAGCAGCATCCTGCAGCAGAGCTCGGTGAGGCCCCACAGGCACTCATCAGATGAGCAACCCCTTCTGTGGGAAAGCAGGAAAGAGCTGCCTTTGTTCCTCTTTCTTTACCATTATGTTGAAATTACCTAGTAAAACATCTCTAAAGGTGAATTTCGATTCAGTAGCAGAGCAAAGATTTATTCACAGCGTTATATTTTGTCCTACACTTCTCCTTTCGTTGTAGGGCAAACAACCATTACCAATCTTGCTAAATGATGGAATTTCCTGTTCTGGTTAATACTACAGTTAAGGTTTTAAATTATCCCCCAACTGAATGTTTTCCTGGTTTAATTGCCAGGCTTTGGAAAGCAGCCTAGTACCCAGGCCCTGACAGGAGCACAGCTATGCAACATCCAGCTGGCTCCTGTCCCAAAGCAGTTAGAGCAGCCACTGACTAGAGAGAGATTTACACCCCTGTGGGCTCAAATACTTGTAGCGTCTCTTGCAGAGCTCTGCCATCCCCTGCTACTGTAACCCACACTTCCCAAGTGACTGTGCACAACTACTTGCTGGGTGTTTTTTTGCATTGCATTGACCCCGGCAATCTTGCCAAGCCTTGGGAGAGCTGGATGGGCAGCTGGCTGCTGTGTCAGTCTGCAAATGCTGCTGGAGGGCTGGATGATGCTGGGATCTGCCCTACATGCAGCCTTGCTCCATGCTGGCTGAAAAATCTTTACAGCTGAGTTTCTTCATGAGGAAGGGTGGTAGAGAGCTACAGCAATTTTCTTTGGTTTAAACAAAGTATTTCCACTCTTCTAATGCATAGGATTCACTTGTTAGTTAATCTACACCCACAAAAGTATATTTCACTTCTTATTAAGATCAATGTGATGCCTAATAGGCACTCACTCAACTTGATTATGATGATAGTATAAAGTCTGTTATTCTCTTCATATTGTCCCTTTATAGTCGAAAGACTCAATTCTATCCCCAGCTCATTTGATTACTGCTATTTTATTCCTAAACTGAGCTTGAGGTAATTATTAGCCTCCCTCTTTTATTTCCCACAAATGCTCAGTAATTCAGTCTCCTCTGCATTGTTCTGCCTCTCCTGGGATAGAAGGGGTGACAGAGACAATCAATCATTCACGTGAAAAGGCTGCAGTGGCCTCAGACTATTCCTCTATAGTGCATACAGGGCCACTATGGCAGTATTTCCAGTGTCCTGTCTGCCTGTCATCTCACTGCCCCATGTCCCACTCCCCTGGAATTTCCCAAGGAGTTCTCAGGGAGCTATTCAGGTGCCAGTGAAGCAAAAATCTCCTGTGCAAACTATGCTGAGTACAGACCTTAGGTATGAAACTCAGATCCTAGTGATGTAAACCCACTCATGGCCACTGCATCAGTTTTGAGCAGACCTCTGCAAGGTTATGGCAGCAATCAATCAGGTACAGTGATAGCTATTGCTTTGGGGGCCAGCTCCATAATTTTCCCGGTACTCGACAGCCTGTGCCCATTTCTGAGAACTGGTTTTACAAAAAAGCTGCTTGATCTTTGTCATAGTGGTAGGGCAAGAAGAGTTAGTGTCAAGTGACTTAAGCCAGAAGCAACTCTGGACTGCATATTGGTATTTAAAGCCTGGGACTGAGACCAGAGCCTCACACTACACCTGATGTTGAGCCACACAGCAAACCCGTTTGCTAGGCCAGGATACCTTTTCTCCAATGGGCAAGGAAGTCTTACAACCCTCAAAGAGCTACAGGCTTATTAAGAGAGTCTGACCTTCCTCTTCAGAGGCTGCATGAATGGAAAAGTACAGGGGAGTCAGTGCCAAGCTCCTCAGTTTGCCTGGGAAACAGCTGTAGCAGTTTAAGAAGTAAATATGTCACAGCTGCTGCAGACAGTAAATTCCTAGTGTTTGCATGTGATGAGAAGCAGAAGATGAATACATGAAAACTCCTTTATATATTTTACTACAAAGTTAAACCATTACCAATAAGGCTTAACCTAATCTGTCTGACTTGGCACTGAAAGGGACCGGGGAAGACTTACCCACTCAACCCGAACTGCTCCTCAGCTGAAGACCTGGAACCAGTAGCTGAGAGTTCAAGGACACAAGTAGGATGTATTTGCAGTCGTTACAGTATGTGCTGAAGATTTTTAAGCAGAAACACAGCTCTGGGCTTGGATTGTTCCTTTAACCACGTTCTGCTCAGGCAGTGTGTTTCAAAGTATGATGAGGATGGATGGGGGGATTTAAAGTCTCAATATGCCACTGCCCTAATCCCAGACCTGTGGACACAGTAATGTCTTTTGGTTTGCCACATTAATGTCTTTTAAAGACTCTTGCCCAGATGATTAATTCATCTAAAAGGTTAAAATATATGGCAAATGAAGGTTAGGTTTTTAAAAGAAACCGAATGGATTTAGACATTCAAATTGCACTGAACTTAATACCTCAGGCTTTACTGAGGTAATTTTCTGACCTTCAGGCAAAACATGCACTTGACTGAAGTAGACTCGCAGCTACCTGCTGTCTGCTGCATACAATTTTCCTTATGAAAACGAACACACAGAGATTTCCTCAAAGAACATGGACTGTGAATAAAAAAGAGGCCATCTTGTTCACCTCATGTTGCTTTAATGACCAAAGAGACTTCTGCTGAGTGTTGCCAAAGAAAATGGCAGGGAAGATTACACTGAGACACAAGATGTCCCAGAGAAAACACTGACAGATGGGAACTCAAAGTTTTAGAGACAGAGCAGAAGCAAGGCGGAGGAGCATGACTTACTATTTGTGCATTACTGATTTTGAAAAGCAACTTACTGGCTCTTCTTTGCAGGCCACATTGTTGCAGGCTGTTACCCTGACCTCTGGGAATCCCGGTACATCAATTAAATGCCCCTGCAAATGATGGGTTTTGTCAGCTCTCAAGAACATTAAGTTCTTAAAACAGGAACTGGCAGTTTGACATTCATTTAAGGGGACAAGGGGAGGGTAGAAGCAATGTCCAGAAAGGAAAAGACCTGAGGCACTAGTTCCAGGAAAGATCCTGGTAGAGTGCATGAATAGAAAGCAAGACAAAGCGCACCAGAAGAGACAAGCTCTAGGCAATGCGCGCCAAGAGATGGACCCCTATTGCTGAAATACAGGCTTTCTGCACCAGTGAAGGAAGACGCTCTTCATTTTATCCCCTGGCTGCTCTCTCCAAGGAATATCAGTATATAAAATAACATATATGCACAAAAAGGAGAAACTGGGATTCTGCCCTAGAATATTTCTCATTCAGCTTTGGTGCTGAAAAGTATTATGTTTGGTAACAACGTAGCTGTGGTGCAGTATTTAAATCCATTGGGAAAAGGAAAATCTCAGACAAAGTCTCAGTAACATTTCCAGAGATATTTTACCCAGCTCACAGTTCCTCATCAAAATAGAAGAGGAACAAGCAGTGTTCTACCTTTTGCCTACCTGGATTTAAAACATGCACAAAGTGAGCATAATCAGAAAAACAAGGGAAGTACAGAAGATGAAGCTGAGAGAGGACAGTGCCTGAGGAAGCAGAATGACCAAAGCTCAAATGCATGTGGAAAATACACTCAGGAAAATTCAAGAATGTACAGAGCTGGAAAGAGACGGGACAAAAGAAATGGGATACTATCGATGAGCAAGAAGAGTGGCGACCCTTTTCTGATAGTGTTTAGCGTCCATGGAGAACAGTAATCAAAGATGTACGGTCAGGGGATATTGTGTTTCTCCCAGCTAAACAGTGTGATTAAGTATAATTAATAAACTCATTAAGAACAAATACAGCTGACTATACTGAGAAGTTATGAAAAGTAGGAGTGAATCAGGCAGCAACTAGAAGAACGTTAACCTCATCCTTGCATAAGCCAAAACACATGATAAATGAGCCTCCATGAAAGGAAAGCAGCTGAGCAATATGTAGTGCAATATGGACTGTAATGTTCAATGATAAGAAATCACAAGCATGCAGGATATACACAACTTGTGGGGAATGTCTGTGATGTGATAATAAGTTTGGCAGTTGTGTGCACCACTAAAAAAAGAAGTTTCTCTTGATTTTATTACAGCTTGTGCAGTTAACACATTCCAGGACTGATAGTGGGATCGAAACAATTCATTAAAGAAATGGACATTATCTGCACATCCCCTTTGCTGCTCATTGCTTTTGCTATTTATTTAACTCCGATCACTTCCAAATTAGATCACCAAAATTCTCCAGAAAGGCAGACTTCCCAGTGAACCCACTGAATTGTATGGTAACATATTCCTTTGTAGGGAAAAATGTTTCTTATCATGACTTTTTGCTCTCTCCATTACATCTAATGCAAATGAGGTAGAAAAGCTTGGACTATTAAGGGAGCTCATCAGTTCAGATCAATCAAGTTAACATAACCTCACTCTGATGTTTACATTCAACACTTTGGCATCAAAACTGCTGCATTCCTGTTATAACTGGAACACAACTGGACACAGATCATGTGCAAATATTTATGAGTCAAAGCCTGTAATATTTCACATCGTTCTTTCCCTTGCCTGCTGAAACAGAGAGAGAATGGAAAAAGAAAAATGGGCATGTAGAGATTGTTCTGAGAGGAAATCTGGATTAGAGGTTTGGCTTTACCTTTCCTATCTTTGCCCTTACTGAAAGACAAGCTTTTAGCTAGGAAATGGTATTGAAGAAGATTAAGAAAAGTCTCTGTTGTCTCTGTGACTAGTACATTATTACATACTATTCTTTCATTTAATATTTGTTCAATGTGATTTTAAAATATGAGTTTAAACCAGAATGTATATATTCGTATGAACAAAATGATGTTTAAAAATTACACCCATGCAAGTCTTACGTATTTCAATGGCATCTGCAATCATTGTAGGAAAACACTCATTCTAATTTCATAAATCATTTTGCATTTGCACAAGTTACACCTGATTTAAGTCAGTAAAACAATAATAAGAAATTATATTGGCTAAATGTATGAACCTGCATATTTCTGACCTTTAGCCAAAGTATATTTGTGAGAGTTTCTCCTGAATTAAAAGTTTTTAACTGATTTTTTTTATTTTGTTGATAATCTAAGAAAAAGATCGGTTTGTTTTATTGCTCCTTATAATTTGTAACAACAGAGAACACGGCGTTTCTCTGTTCAGCTTTCTCAAATGTTAAATTGTTGACAATTATGTTCTAGCAATGAACACAGAGTCTGCCAGTTTTGATGCTGACTTCATTGTGGGCAGGATAACATGTTTGAGCCTGTTTCCATGAAAGACAGTGGAGAAAACTCCCCTAAATTTTCATGGCTCATGAACAGACATGATCTATATTGAGTGGGTGTTAGGCAGATCTTTGTACAAAAATCTCCCAGAAATGGACTGATTTGGTTGGCTTGAATCAACTCCTTAGCATGGTTTTCAGTCAGAAGCATAAACCCATCCAAGTTAATGTGATCTCTTAAAGCATGCCAACCTTTTCCAATGACCTACTAATGGTTGACACTTCAAAAAAAACACATGGTGCAGAGATCTCATAGGAAATTTAGCGTACGTGGCAGCTTTCTGGTTTAGATCTTCTAATAGCAACACATGATGGGGTTTTGTTTGCTTCGGGTTTTGTGTTTGTTTTCTAAATACTGATGGAGGTACGAAGTCCTGCTATTGGGTCAGTGTTTGAAGAACTGGTATGTCCGAATGGGGAAAAATTTCAGTTGAGACAATAACAGTTACAGGGTGCTTAGATCTGTTTTGTGTTATTTTAGTGAATTCCAGCCTTACAACACAGGTGACCTCAGCAAATAATTGAAGCCGGAAAGCAGATAGGGAGTTTAAGTGCAATTACTACAGCCAACATCTGTAAAAGTACAAACATTAAAGTCACTTGTGGAATTTAACCCATCCTCTACTTATCTGTTATCAACACTTATTCCTGTTGATATGACAACCAAAGGCCTTATTAATATAATGAAAGCAAAAGTAGAAGCTTAGCATAGCCCAACCCCGTAACATGATCTGTGGCTCAGAAGGGGATTTTTCTGCTCATCTGGCAAAGGAGCAATCAAAAGGATTTTTACTGATAAAATTGAAGATGGTAGTGCAATGGAAGTAAGCAACTGCGCTAGAGAAACACCCCCGGTCACATGCTGGTTTCTGGATTATGCAAAACCCAAGAAAAAGTGAAATCTGCTTATAGGCATTTTATGACATCAGCTCACAGACAGCTAACTAAAAGCAGATAGTTTAAGTAATCACAGCAAACAAAGAAATAATAGATATGAAAGAAACAATAAGAAGAACATGCATTTACAGTAACACAACTGTGAGCTTTGGCAAATTTGGAAAAATCAGCTATTTACAGTAATTTGTGATATGGTAAAGAAAGCATCAATTTAAGTGAGGAAGAAAATCTCAGTATTCCCTGCTGGCTCTCAGCCTACTGGTTACTGGTTGACTGCTCCATACAGACAGGCCAGCAGAAGCAAGTACAGAAGCCAAATTTGAAGTGCAGTAGTTGGTTAGTTTCTTTTATATCCCTCTAAATGCAATCCAGCATTTGTGTTCACAGAATGAACCCCTCACTATGATCTCTAAGTGTTTGTATCTTGTCTAGTATATAAAGAATGCTACCATGAATAAGCACAGAAAAGCAATTTTCATCCACATTCTTATTCATTCCTCAAATCTGTTTATGCAAATTTTTACTAAATTTAATAGGACTTTCCCCTAGGTAAAGGCTGAAGGCACAAAGAGATCATAAATCTGCTTAATATCAAGCCATTATACCTCTAGTTTTAAATGAATGTCTCCTCACCAGCAGATGCTGGATAGAAAAATGTGCTTGACACGCCAAAGACATGGAACTCCCATACTCTTATCTGGGGTTCAGGTGTCTGCAGCTGAAAGCTGCCAACACATACCTTGCAACACCCCAGGTGGGCCCGGGAGCAGAAGCTGCAGTACGGCTGTGAAGCTGTGCTCATCTGCTGTACTGTGGTACCTTCTCAGCTGCTTCAGCTGCACAGATTCCCAGAAGTGACCTGAAGGACTCTCACTAGAGTCAGCATCCCTTGTCTCCAGTGAAAAGCCTTCCTCTCTTTGCAGTTGTTTTTCTATGCCCTCTCTAGAGAGGAAACCAAGGAGACTTCCTTGACACAGGTGAAAAGATGTAGGAATGTGTTATTTCAATGTAACTGCTAGCCAGGGTGTTCGCAGTCCTATTCTATTCCCTACTCAGGAGGAAAAAAGGAAAAAACTTATGTCTGGCTCTCTCCAGAAGCCATGCCTCAAATAGAAATGGTCTGCATCCTACTTTCCTGTGTTGCTTCTCACTGACTTCAAAGGTGGCCCTGTTTTTTCCCCCCATGTTTCTTGGCATTACTGAATTTTTGTGGTATTGACATGAGGGGTTTTTTTCCTCCATGCATGCAATAGTTTTCTATTTGGAAATTATGCCTACGTTTTCACAAGTCCCAGAGGTTCTCCTGAGTTGCCTCATCTGCGATGGTTGCTCTGTATTGTACCATGGCCTTTTCTGGTGGAACTAAGATTAAGGGACCCTTAAGGAACTCAGAGCTGAGCACCAGTCACTGAGAACAGCCACTCCTGAGCAAGTAAGAGTTCCATAGAAGCAAAACGTAGTACTTTCATTGTTCTTGCAAACCTCCCAGGTTGGTGATGTTGCATAATGTCATGCAGAACACTTCCATTTGCTGATGACCAGGTGCAAGTTTGGGTGAACCAATAGGTGTGCCATTCTTCCTCCATTGGGAATGGCTGGAAACACTCTCTTGCTCTCAGCCTGAATCCTTTATGTTTTCACTGGTGTTTATACAAGAACATGAGAATAAAGTCTCCAGGCATGACAGATGGGAACAGTAACTAAGGAAAACAATTGTAAATGAAGAGAAACTTACCCAAACCAGGGGGGGTGCACGCATTAGCTTTATTGCAGAAGCCTAGAGACATAAGAACACACATTGCATTGCCTCTTTCCTCTCTCGGTTTGTTCTTGGTTTATTTTTCCTGACTGCGGCTGCTGCATCAAAGCACTCACAGAGAAAAGGGCCTGGCATGACATGCCAGGAACAAGATTGTGCTCAGGCATGAGGCTTTGATCTTGAAGATTCTTCAGCTGTGTACAGCGCACAAAGGTGCAGCCTTGGTACAGATTAGCAGAGGGGAAAAATTCCAGTGGTGAGTTTTGCCTGGTGACTGAAGAGTTAGCGCAGGTCAGTAATAAACGCTGTGTGCGCAGTTTTTCGTTGCTGATGCAGTTTTAAAACACTCAGCATATGCAGAGGAAGTCCCCACATGGTGGTAATTGCTGCATGCAGATTTTCTTTCTTTTTTATGTTTTTTTTTATATCTTTCTATGTATTTTTAGAGATAGACAAGAAATGAAATCTTCAGCCAGCAGGAAGTGTGAAAAGAACTTTCTCTGCAATTTGAAGCCATTGGTGTTTGTAAACCAGATATATAGAGAGAAATAAACGGACAGATAGAGCAAAAATGTTCATATTTTTTCAGGTTCTTTCACACATGTTTATACCCAAATCATACCTAGAAAATTTTCTCTACTCACCATTTTAATATGATGTGTTTTCAATACTTCTTTGATTTCTTGATTTATAGCCATGAGGATGAAAACCAAACAAATATATTTCCTTTGTTTTCTAGAACTCCATGTTCCATTATAAAAAAACAACCTGACAGACTTTTATATGACAAAGATAAAAAAGAAGACACAGAATGCGCTGTGAACTTCTCTAAGGATAAGTGATGTGCTGTGAAATAAACAAGCACGTGTCCCCCAGGCAGGTGCAGTATATTTAGGAAAGGCTGGAACCTCACAGACCATTTTTCAATAGCATTAGTATGAGGCTATTTGTGAGCTAAAGCTGGCATGTATCTATCTTTCTCCTTCATTCCTTTTTTACTCTCATCAAGGGGAATAGAACCTCAACAGGTGGTTTTAAACCATCACCAATAAACTAAACTAGTAGCTACAAATGTCAAATGCACATCAGCTGGGTGTTTTTGTCAGAGGCAGATGCTTACAGAGAACAACACAGGCTAAGCATACAGCATGCAAAATTTGACCCAGCACACTTAGCCCCATGAAGACCAATACACCTATCTTAACTTTCAAGGTAAGTTTTTACGTAGTAAGGTTTTAACTGGTAAGTTATCATTCTATCTTTGCATTGGGTAACTTCAACCTTCACAGTTACAGCAATATAGTGGCACTTTTTCTGGATTAAAAACCATTTTTCAAGTTCAAAAAAAAAATGAGTATAGCTGATAGAAGTAACAGTGTGTTAATGTCGACATCCGATGAATACAAAATGCAGGGGGAATTGGTTGTTGCTGAAATACATTAGATCATAGCAGCAGCAAAATGTAGCAGTGAGACGCCACCATCATCATTTCAACGTCTGTTCCATATAATTGCAGAGTGACTGCAAGCTAGCAGGGAAAGCTATCTGTCTTTGGGAGTCTTGTAAATGACATGCTATTTAGAATAAGACATCGCGGCTGTGAAAAACATTCAGAGGCTTTTCAGCATCTACTGAATTGTGTACAGTCTTCGTGAAACATCGTAAACGCAGTTCTCAGAGGAAACAAATGGTTGTCTGAAGACACATTCCTACCATTGCCATTAACACAACTCATCAGCTAACAAGAACATACTTATCTGTCTAGACACAGATGATATTAGAAAAGTAATCACCATAGATCATATTCATGTCTCAGTTCTGAAGGAGCTTTGTGTGGTTTGATTCCGTACCTGCCCTGGCCTGCAGTACTGAATGCAGCCTTCCTCACTCACGGATGGCACTAGTTACCCATGCTCTGCATGAGCAGTGGAGCTCCTGCTGTCTGGACCTGATGAAGTATCAGTCTGGTGCAGATAAATAGAGACCTCATTGCTGAACTAGAGCTTTAAAATGCTTCTTGTCTCTCCTTCTCCCCTGATGCTACACAGAATGTTTAGAAGATTGGTTTAGATTAAGCACCCAGCTTTTTGAAAGGTAAAGGACATGATTTTCATCCAAGTTGTTAAAACTCTGATTCAAATACAGAAGCACAGATATTTGCTTTTATATATAATGTTCTGTTTATTGCAATGCTCTAGGTTTAATATAATGCTCTGTTATCATAACACTCTGTTGCTCATCATATTCAAGCAATGTTTTCTGCTAGAAATTCATTTGTATGTTTAATCCCTTTCTTGAATTTTCGCTAAACTCTGCACTTGGAAATTATTCTGGTTGAGTCCCAAAACCACACTGCACCTTTGTTAAAAGGTATTTCTTTTGATCTATAATGGTACCACTATTTTCTCCTTTGTCTGTGCTTTCATGTAAATGTGATTTCTATTCAACTCCAGCCAGTTTTCTTAGCCTTGTTTCATACGGGTTGTCATCAATACTAAGCACATTTGTCCTGTCTTGCTATATAATGTAGCAGAGTCACAAGTGAAAACAGTCCAGGTCTCTTCTCAAAACTGAAGCTCCCGTATGGTCAGAAGGGTACTATCTTAGTTACTGTCAAATGCATATTACAGAAACAGCAAAGACTTGGGAAATTGATTCAAATTTATTAAGGAACTTTAAGCTGGCCTTTATGGCTGTGAGATTAGCCTAAGGACACGACCCTTGGAAGATCTATAAGCAAAAACCTAGAGATGGAAATGAGGGTACTTAACTAGTTTCATGTAACTAGCAAGTTGAATGAAAACCTAAATTTATTTTGCTCAAATGAGAGAAATAAATGTCCCGAGTTCTGCTTGAGACACTGTAATGATTTTGGGATACCCAGGCTGTGAAATGTCCGTGACAAAGGCTGGTAGGACACACAGGTTAGAAAAATGCATTATATTATGTCTGTACTGCTTCAAACATTGTGCCAGATATGTGAAAATGTAATAATGGTTATAGTGATTATTTGTTTCAGCAATAGTTTTGTATGATAGCAAACTGAGGTAAAATCTGATGCCATATGAATATAAAATATGAATGTACACAAATAGTGCATTTTCTGCTGCAGAAGCTTACACTGTCCATGAATATCTACACAGTGGGCAGAGTACATTTTGTCAATTTTGTGTCAATTTTGGTTGGAAAAATACAAGCACTATCGTGACACAATTCAGTAGTGCTTCTGTAACAGAGTTGGAGGGAGTAGCACAAGCAGATGATTATTTTGACACCTACAATTTTAACATCTGCAGGGTGGCTATTTCAAGTGAGTCAGTGGAGAGAATTCTTTTAAAACATATGTATTATAAGTGTACAAACAGTTTATACTTTTTTATTCCAAGTGCTGCAAAATAACCATTAAGTTTAAACAGACAGTGGTGCCCATGGTGATTTTGTTTCTACTGAGTCACTGAACACGAAAGAAAACAAGAAAACGTTTGGAAAATGGCAGACTGGCTCCTCAGCAAAGTTCTCAACGCACAGCTGCTGACGGGTAACTGTATTTTGCTCAGAACTGAGAAACAGAGATGTCCTGGGTTCAGCAGTAGCAGTCATTTTTCTCCTTCTTAGTAGCTGGTGCAGTGCGGTGGTTTTGACTTTCAGCCTGAGAACAGCACTGATAACACCGATGTTTTCAGTTGCTGCTCAGTAACGTTTACGCTGACCAAGGACTTTCTGAGTCTCATGCTCTGCCAGGGAGGAGGGGAAACTGCGAGGAAGCAGAGACAGGACACCAAACTGACCAAAGAGGCATTCCATACCACAGCACATCATGCCCAGTATATAAACTGGGGGCAGTTACCCGGAAGGGCTAGATCACTGCTCAGGTTGGGCTGGGTATCGGTCAGTGGGTGGTGAGCAGTTGTATTCTCTTTCCTTGTTATTTCCTTTATCATTATTATTATTGGTGGTAGCAGCAGTGGTTTGTGTTACACCTTAGTTACTGGACTGTTCTTATCTCAGCCCGTGGGAGTTACATTCTTTCGATATTCCTCCCCATCCCTCCGGGAGCGGGAGGGAGGAAGGAGGGGAGTGAGATAGCGGCTGTGTGGCTGAGTTCGGCAGGGCTTAAACCACAATAAGAGACATGGATTGAAAAAATGTACCCTTAAAAGCTATATTTTAAGAAAGAGAAGAAGATTAGTACAGATGTATAAACAATTTCAAACAAACTTAAAACATGTTAAATAACTTTTTTCTTTTTCATTGGGAAAATTCAAAAACAATATTCAGAACCCACCATTGCTATGTTATCCAGATCATAGCACCCCACTCAGGAGAAGACAAGACAAGGTACCTGGTTCCCTACAGAAGTCTGAGAATCAGGAGCAGAACTAATCCAGGATGAAAGTACAGATTATGCCCTCAGTGTATCTATCATCAAATGAACGTGTCCAAGAGCAACACTGCCAGATAGCTCTTACATAGGGAGGGAGAACCAGGACCCTGGGTATTCCTTTAGCTTCATCACCGGTACATGGTCAATAGGTCACTTCACAGCTCTAGTTAGGACCTGAGTAAAATGTGCGTGCTATCACTCTTTAAGGATGTTCTCACCATCTCCATTCAGAACAGGGTAAAGTATCAGAGTTCCTGTGAGAACAGGAGTTTAAAGGAATCAAACTCTGAATGCCACTGACAGTTTTATATTTTGCTGAAAGGTGAACTCCACCATTCTTACTGTCACTGTTATTAAACTTCACCCAGCTTTAGGACATAATAATATCCCCATTACTACCCCAGAGACAGGCTGCACCTGTTCCCTGATTTGAACTTGTATCCCACAGATTCATCCCTCTCCTGTATTTAAGAATCTAGACAACTCATTGCCCATGATGGACCAGTGTTGCCTCAAATCACAAGGATTTCTCCAAAGAATGAGAAAAGTTAACATTTTAGGGAAAAAAAAGGGTTCCAGGCAGACAGTTTTGTGTACTGCAGAAACCTATTACTGGCACACAGGACAAAAGCAGGCAGCACAAAACATCATAGCTAAACTTGACAGTTAACGCCGAGTCTGCTCCCAACAGCATTGATCTCATTAGCGAGCACACAAAGCTTCTTCTGGTTCAATGCCAGCGCAAGCTGCACAACATGTGCCTGAAGTTATTTAGTACATAACAGACCAGACAGGAAACAAAGATGGACAATTGCCTGTATTCGCCTTCTCATCAGACACCAGATTTCAGTCAGTCACCCCAGATGAAACCAGCTTCGTTACAGATCATTTATTTCAAAGTAGGTATCAGAATGTAAGTATATCCACAGGTAAAGGAACTCTGATCCTTTTCGTTGTGGTGGTAAAGAGTCCACAGGTTTGTCACCTTTAGAGATTTCAAATAAACAGGAGCAACAAGGTCAGGACTAAACTGCCAAAGCTCCTCTCCTCATTTGCTTCCCTAAGACTAGTATAGGCATCCTAGACTCAGGCATTACATGCAGTCCTGCTGTGCTCCTGATTTCACACACAACGTCAAGGAGGCTCCCACAGAGGCCCTTATCACTAATGCAGCTGCCAACCCTCTGGTAATAAGAATCCCAGTTTCACCAGAGATCCCAGTTCCACCACAATAACCTCGCAGGTAGTGTGTTCTCAGACCACTAACAGGCACTCCAGCCAAGAGCACCTGCTAACTCCCTGCCATTTGCTATCTTTGCCTGTGACATGCTGGGCTTTCCCATGGATTTCATGAAATCCACATGGATTTCTACAGCTTTCTGACGCCTCCAGGTAGATGAGAAGAGAGAAGTGGAAATGTGACATAGAGAAAAATTACAGAGAAAAATGAAGGCTGAAACAAACAAGCCTAAAGATAAAAGATGCCTCCAAGATTATCCTGCAGCTTCCCTGTAAGGCAAGAGAATTTTCCCCAGTGTTGTTGCCTCATTTCAGTTCCTAGAGCTACTCTGAAATGATAAATCACGTCATCAATCCCAAGTAACAACATGCAGCAAAGCTGAACACTAACTGCTACAGAAACCAACCACTTCACTGTGAAGATCACACATAGCTCAGGAAGATTTTCTCTAACTCTGGCTCTGCTGAACCTACATCCACTTGCACATCTGAATTCCTACATGGCTTTATATTTATGCATCTCAGGTATCTATTAAATATTCATAATACTTAAGTACAAGCTGGTGCTCATCTCCTCATCTGTCTGCATCATAAGCTCTTCATTGCCCTCAACAAGAGAAGGAAACATATTCGAAAGTATAAGTTAGGTCACAGAAGAACAAAATAAAGGCAGGGGCAAAATCAGAAAAGGACTGAATGAGACACAATTAGGAAGAAACATCCATGGCAACAAGCATGTATTTCTATAAATAGGTTATTAGTAAAAAGAAGAGCAAGAAAAGATTTGGTTTTCTGCTCACAGGGGAAGAAAGCTGTCAGCAGCAGATCTCTAAATGTCAAAGCATCAAATTCATTTAGCTGTAGTCAGTTCACTAACATTAGCAGTACCAACAACACATGGGTTAATATTTCTGCTTAGAAGAAGGGAAAAGACGTTTAAAAGAGTAGCTGGATGCTTTCAGTTCACCTGAAAGGGTTGATTTAATCATGGGATACTTGAAGAAGTCAGTGAGACAGTGTCAGAAGCATTAGCAGTTATCTCTTGGAGCTCATGGATAGCAAATGACGAGGTCCAGGAAAAGGGAAAAAGGCAGCACCATGCTCTTATTTAAAAGAGGTGAATGGAGGGCCTAGGAAATTTCAAACCAGTGTATGTAAATACTGTAGCTGCAGCAGAGATGTGTAGCTCAGATGTTGTAGAGGTACACACCAAGAAACAGTTAATAGGGAGATGTAATGCATTTTATTAAGCTAGCTGATGTAACTTATGAAACAAACCCCAAAGCAGAGACAGTTTCAGGAACAGCATTGGAGCAAATAAACAAACTACTTCAAAGAACTGAGAAAAGAGAGAGAGGGAGAGATGAGCAAAAGCCAATAATGGATTTGGCAAGAACAAGTCATGTCAAACTATTGTAATTTCCTTCTCTGACAAAGCAGCAGACAGAGAAGATAGACAGAAAAGAGTAAGTGCATGTCATGTATCTTGACTTATTAAGGCTTTTGGCATGGTCTCACATGACATTCCCTAGCACAAACAGGCTAGGGAAATACAGTTTGGATGAAACCATTAGAAGAAGGGTGCAGAACTGGTTGAGAAAAAACCCCACACACTCAGAAGCAGCAGAATGTCACTGTTGAAGTGAAGGATACAGGGACTAGGTAGCGAGACCTGCAGAGATCTGTGGGTCTCTGCCCAGGTCTGCTTCTACTGAGTATTTTATGGGCCAGCTGAACATGGGAATGTGAAGAGCATTTGTTGCACCTGCAGGTGACAGAATCTGGGCATTGCTTTGTTGTGGTTACATCCAACTTCTGCTTGCAAACAATGCATACAATAAAACCAGCAAGGACAACCCTCCACATTACTAATTTGAATATTTTTAAGTGATCCAATGAAAATGTTGCTGTTGTCTGAATGACCAAACAGTCTTCATAGGTATCAGCCAGGAAAGCTGATGGGGTGGACAGCTATTGCAAAAAGCTACTGACAAGGTACGTACTGACATCCTAATAACTGGCATTAGCTTCTGAAATCACATACTAGGCACAGTAAAAATTATCAGTGCAGAAATTATTATTGTAGCTAAGAGACAATCCCTGAAAAACACTATTCATTTTAGTGGCAAATTACTGGGTAAGTCTCCAAGCTGAAGGAGGAACAGTTGTAGCTCACACCATTCCCGTATAAAGTAACATAGATTTATAGCCCCTAAAAAGTGAAATTTTATGTCTTACACACACCAAATATTGCAACGTCCAATTCAGGTTTGCTCAACTCTCAGATGAGAAAAAATATTTTGTAGTTCTAGTCTGCCAGGGAAACCAGTGCAAAGGCAAGGAGTAAATGAAGGAAAAGAAAGAAAGGAAAAAACAACACAGCCAGAAAAATCAACCCACTTATATTTATTGCTGCTGAATTTTAAAAGAGAAACAACACATAGAAAGAATTTACCTCCACCAAAAGTATCTTATCTTTAAAGCACACGTAATTTTATTATGATCATTGAAGTGGTACATTACCTGCAGCATTTGCTACAGAGGACTCACTGCTTCCCACAAATGAACAATAAACATCAAGAACACGGGTGCATACATTTTGCACTAGATTTGAAGCAAATGAATGGAGCTAATCAAGTCGCCTATCTCATGATTGTTTTTACAGTTCACATCCAGCTGAGTTTACAGCATGGCAGCAAGCAAGGGGTAGAGCAAAAGCACTTCACAAAGGCAATCTGAAAACATAATTGGCTTAAGTCATTGTCAAAGCCAACAGGGACACAAGTTTATAGAACAACTGTTAACAGGGCACAAATACTTCTTGTATGAAAGCTACTGTGCGTTTAACTGCGTAGAAATTAGTGTGTAGTGCCAGGCTAACAACACAGTGAGTACCATATCATTACAAGATTATAGCCTGCTGAACCACAAGGCAAGAATACAGGTTATATGCTAATTAGGTTTGGATCTCCTAAAGGTAATTACATGGTAATCTCCATGTAGTTACATGGTGTTTAATAGGAAACCCTATTAACTAATCATATAATTAAAGAGCAATTGCATGATACTCCTGCTCTGTGACATCCATCTTGGCCGGAGAAATTAAAGCTCGTGGAATTTCATGGCACAGCCTGTTCCTGTTATCAGACTTCAGGGCAGAATCATGCCTCTCAAGTGGGCAGGAAAATCTACCAGAAGTCAGGGCACTTATTGCTCTCTCAACACACAGAAAATAGCACCTCATACCTAGAACCACCGTTTGTTTCCACAAAATTACTAGGAAGGGAATCTCACTGTGTTCTTTGGGTTTGCCTTCACTGGATTTTCCGCTTACCCTTTTTTCCCCCCGCCTTCTCTATAATTTCATTTTCTGTAGCCTCTCAGTCACAACCGTCCTGTCTTTTCTATCAGCATGTTTAAGGCAGCACTGGGTCACCTGGTGCCCCTTCACTTGATCACAATCGTTTTCCTCTGTTCTTTCTCTTAGAAAGTTTTCCACAATTTTGCTATTATTTGTTGTTTAAAACTTGATCGACTCTTTTACTTCTTTATATTTCCTTTCCCCTCTTGTGCTTTCGTTTCCTAGGGACTGTCTTTGTTTCCTTTCTGCAGAGGACACTGCCATGTATACCAATACAGTTACTGACGCCCTCCCCTCAGACTTTCCAGACCCAGGACTGCCGCCAGTGAGCTCCTCCTCTTTCCTTCCATTGGCCAGGCATACTTTCTGCCAGGCCACAGCAGAAGTTGCTTGCTGCTGCCACGCTCTTCTCCAGACTGGTACTTAGACAACCTTCCAAATGGTTCCCAACAGGTCACACCACTGACCACAGTACAAGTTGCGCAGCACAGCCAGGTGGGAAGAGGAGGATGAGCAACGCAGATCAGGCCACAGTGCTAGTGGAATTTCAAAATGCGTCTCTCATGAACGGATGATGTTGCAAAAACGGTTTCATTCCAGAGTGGACTGAAAAAACTGGAATGTCCCACAAAACAGCATTAAAAATCCACATCAAAACATCTCATTCTTGTTTTCATGGTTTTCTTTTTATTCTGCATTTCGTTTTGCACCAACTGAAATCAGGGTTATGCAATAGTATAATCTACACCACAAGCAAGTGAAAAAAAATCCAAAGCGATGTCCCCTACACAAGTCAGTTTCAACAAATAAGCATTTTTCAAAAGCAAAAGGTCTGTCCAAAAGTTTCCAGCCATATGTAACATTAAACCTCTTTCTGGGGCTTCCCTAGCTGGATGGGGATGCAGAAATCTCCATTCAAAACTGAAAGCACATGAAACGTCAGACTAATGAACTGCTAAGAGCACGATGTACAATCATCCATGGACTGTGAGAGGACTATGAACTCTGTTTAGTTTTAAAATACCAAGTCCAGTTCTGAAGCCCAAGTCTCAATATGCTGCTGAGCCTTCCAGAAAGGAAAGGAATGTGCCCCCTTTGTGGTTTTGACAGACCTCCTTCCGCCTGACCAGAGCACAGCACCAACAGTGGGTACTGCTCCGTCCTCAGCAAGCGAGGAACAAAATAAAGATGGGTACAAATACCAGAAAGAAGAGAAGCTCCTGCATTAGAGCCCCATAAAAAGGTAAGCAAAGCCGTGCAATGCTATAGCAACATACAGAGAGAGAACTAACAATATTGTCCTTAAAAATAGAATAGAAAAAAGAGAGCAGAAATTATGATCGATGGTATGATTCAATACAATGTCCTGTTCTCACCTTTCACTTTATTATTTCACATTTGTTTGCTCTATGCTTTTATAAAGATCTAGAGCTGGATTTACCCAACAATAACCAAGGACTCTGGGGAGTCTGCTGTTATCCTTGAACCCACTGCAGCCTGAAAAGCTGAGAGTGGGTCCTGAGACTGAAGAGAGTCCAGAGAAGTGCCTACAAAATACATTATTTTTGTCTTTCTAGTATGCTGAACAATTCTGACACCTTGGTGGGTGATACTTCTGCTTTTGTCCTCCCACGTGAGGGGCCTCGAAGGAACATGACAGACTGGATACAGTCAATTGTGCAAGTGGACCAGTGATGCTGGGAAGTACCATTCCTTTCAGTAAAGTTGGCCCACAACTTTTAATTGTGTAGCTCCTAGAAGGGATAATGCAATACCTGTACAGTTTAAAAGTAGAGGTAACAACCTTCATTAGACTACCTGGTAGAGTTGGAAAGGCTGGGTCAGTTTTTGGGTTTCTTCAGTTCTATAGCAGTATTGCAGTACTAGTACATTGAGTTTTTACTGAAGCTTCTGTTTCCAACCCAAAGGCCAAAGTTGGGGTTGAGGGCTTGATGGGCTCCCTGAGCTGATATCTCAAAAGATATTCTCTCCACATGAAAATGTCACATTGCTTATATTGTCCGTCTCTCACAGCTGCAACAAGATACTACCTCAAGCAGAGGCAGCCTCTCACAGTGCACTGAATTTACTTACAGCTTGACATAGCTGTATGTGCAGGTTGATACCTGGTCAGGAAGAAAGAAACCCCTTGGTTACTCCCTGTGAATTACAGGTAGGGTGATGTATTTTGTGTTTCATATCACACTCATGGCACCACACTGTTAGCATGCCAAATTATACCATCTGCCCCAACTAAAGAATTAGGACTTTTCTTCATTTCATCTTACTTTACCTGTATTTCGGTCCTACAGCTCCTAGAAGAATCCTCTGAAATATAGTTTCAGAGGCCATTGTGAAGCTAAATGGAAGGGGGAGAAAGGGAACAACTAGATGGCTATTTCTGTCTCAGCAGTGGAAGGGATGGGAGGTAGCTTGCAAGCCACGTAAAGCACTTGCAAGTCTCAGGGCAGATTTTACTTCCAAGATCTCTGAACACCTAATGATCTTTCAGAGAGAAGAAAGCAAAAGCCTGTATGTGTCAGGAAGGTCCCCTGAAAAGGAATGTGACACTGAAAAATCATGTCCGATTGGGAAGCATTCTGGCATCGGAACAAGTCAGCTGGGCCAGCATATTCACACCACACAGCAGTTCTCACGTGCTCCGCATTCAATGGCAGCTTGCTAACTAATAGTCCCCCAAGAGCAAAGGAACGTATTAGCATATGGACTTGGCATCCAGATTAGTCAGTGTTGAATCAAACGTCTGGACAATTAAGTAAAGCTTAGCAACAAGAGCGAGTACCTCACACTATTAATTCAATTTAAAGATAACAAAGACTTATTAATTAAGAGCAGTGATTACCAGAGTAGAAGAGACTATGAACTTCCCTTTCTTTTCCACTATAAAATTCTGTATACAAGTCTGCATACAGTGCTGATACTGACACATTTCAGAAATGCAATTCCATGTTCTTAGCATACAGAAATCGGCTTCAGAAGTGGATTATGGTTTATTAAAGGACACTGAAGAGATCACAGAATCACAGAATGAACTAGGTTGAAAAAGACCTTTAAGATCAAGTCTAACCATTACCCCAGGACTGTCAAGACCACCACTAAACTATGTCTGAGGGCCTCATCTACATGATTTGTGAACACTTCTAGGGACGGTGATTCCGCCACTTCCCTGTTCCAATGCCTGATCGCCATCTTGGTGAAGAAATCTTTCATAATATCCAACCTAAGCCTTCCCTTGTGCAACCTGAGGCCATTACCTCATGTCCTATCACTTGCTGCTTGGGAGAAAAGACTGACATCCACCCCTCTCCATCCTTCTTTCAGGTAGCTGTAGAGAGAATGATTCTCTCCACCACTGTTTCTCTTTCCACCACCACTCGGAGCATCAGGACTCAGTCTCTCAACACCCACTTCAGCCCCAAAGTCGTTAACAGCAGCGCCTGCTTTCTCCTTGCTCCGTGCAGCCCTGGGTCTCTGTTCTTACAGCTGCAGAGCTGTTTGAAAACACCATGGGGCTATTATCCCAGATGCAACCTGTGAGGGAGCTGAGGATGGGAGCAGTCATAGGCACAGGGCAAGTGAGTTCCTGGGCTCCCAAAGCAATTTTTAGTCACTGACTGATCAGTATTTTAAATATCCATTATCTCACAATTCACTAAATAGTTACAAACCCTCCAGGAACCCTGTGCACACTGTGACTGAGCAGTACCCAAGGGCTGGTTTTGACAAGTACAGTCCAAACTAGGTGCACGAAAGCCTAATGGAAATGGAAACCAGCCGGTGCTTTGCTAGTCTGTGAGAACAGTCACCCTGGGCCCTCAGGGTGGAAGGGACATCAGTCATACATGTGAGCAGTACAGGAACCTGAGGGTGAGCTTTAAGAACTGAAACTTGCCATAAGCAATGATTTTGGGCCATACCTCTAAATTTATATAGAAAACACACTGACTCACTTGGCAATCATGATCAAGAAGTTTTACTTGGCCTGAAACACCAACCTTTTACGTGCTTAGTAGACAGCAGTTATTAATGCTCATGCTGTGAGTATGTTTCCTTGTGTATCCTTCTTTTCACCTCTCCCTCTACCCAGGATGGGAATATCTCACCTCTTTGACCTTCACCACACATAAAGGCTGTTGCTGCTGAGGAGCTCTTTGTGCTACCACTCCTTCATCAGACGAAGGAAGAAAGAGAGAGGAAGTACAGATAGGAAAGCATTAGGTATGAAGAAAAACCCTGAACAAAAAGTCCAAAAAGTAAATTCATATGGATCAGTCACCCCTTCACCTCACAGGCTGTTTATGCATATTTGAGACAGTGCCTGAATCTGAGGACATGAGGAGCACTGTCAAGATTAAGGATTCTAAGAGAAAATAAAAAGCTCAGCAGAACTGAATATATAATAAACTGTAATTTTTGTAAGTTTAAATAACTTACAAGCCCGGCAGAAGTAGGGCCCAGGACTGGAGAAACAAAAGGCAGAGAACACAGCATGCCTGCAGAAAGTTTCAATTAAAAAGTATACATATGGACAAATAAACGAAAAAAGGTAGTCATAGAGGTTGTGTGTAAGCCATCTAAAGCAGCTCCTTGGTGTAAGTTTTACTTCCTGTATCTCTAAATACCTGATACCAGCATAGCAAGAAGCAGAACTGCAACTAAGAGATGCTACAGGCACAGGATTGCAGCACTGGTAACTGGAGGAACAAAAGGGATAAGAAGGTGGGAAGGAGGGCAGGATGGGAGCTAGAGAGGGGGAAGAGAAATGGAAATGTGGAGACTTGGTTTTATACAGCCACCACTTACTGATGCAGCACTACTTTTCCAGAAGATTCCCAATCAACTGACCTGATGTCTTCTGCATCAGGGACACAGCTTATTATAGTCTCAGTGTTATCTACAGGGATCCACTTGGTTCAAAAGAGCAGAAATCAGAGCAGTTAGGCTACTGCATAAAAACCTTACTAGCCCTTTCATTCAAGTGTCAGTAGGAATTTGCTGTGTTTGTCTGATGTCAGAGAGGATGAGGATGCTTGCATACAGCAAAGTCCCTCATTTTTTCAGTCTGGTCCATCTAATTCAGGAGATAGGTGAGCTCCTTCATTGAGTCATCTGTCCAAAACCTTCATTCACTGAGTATTTATAGTTTGCCACACTGCAGCCACTGTCTGTTTCCTGACACAGAATTTCCTTCACTGATAAGCCCTATCTACAACCGTGTTCATCCAATACCACAGCAGCTGCATTAAAATAGGGCCATGGAAAGCTAATCCTTTGTCAGTATCTAAGCAGTAATTTAACAACAGTGGGGTTTTGCCCTGTAGCTCCACAACCTGCAATTCTACCAACTTTCACGATTTCACTGAAATATTCCTAATTTTTCCCCCATATTGCAGCTCTGTGAGTTTATTATATTGACTTCCATTAATAAAAAATAACATCCTAGTCTCCACAGTTGCAAAAACATGAATACAGTCTCAAATGGAGTCTCAAAACCTGCAGGCAAATAAAAAGGTTTTTGGTTGGTTGGTTGGTTGGTTGCCTGTTTTTTTACTGAGAAGTAAAGCACATCGTGAGTTTTACACAGCCTGATGGCTTTTAAATTCAGTTTTGGCAGTACTGAACTTGGATCATTGAGTCAATATTAGCTCTTGATTTTCTGTCCTCACCTTCACTTTCATTTGCCTATAACTGGAGGTCACATCAAGAAATATAAAACACGTGTTTTAAAATATTAACTTTTCTAAGACCTTATAGTGACTTTATTTTAGCCACTCTGACCTCTTTCTCTCCTGGAAATAAAGCCAGAAAAGGCCAGCAGTGACTGAATTCTCCCTTTTTAGCATCAGCTGGTGCCAGCTGAAGCCTGTGAGAGGTGCCTGAAAGCTTTCTTGTGTCTGAAACACCTGTTCCAAATTGGATAAACCAGTGTTTTGCACTTCCCTGTAATTTCTCATTTCTTGCTCAGCTTTAGTTGTCCCATCTTGTGCAAATACACTGATTTCAGCTCCCTCACCCACTCAGATCCCTATTTTGATAATACTTCCTTTGCAATGCTGTTAAAGCCGTAGGTCAGAGAAGAGACCAGGATTTGAAATGTTCTGTTAATTCACATTATGCAGAAAAATCAATACTCAGCAAACATCCAGATGCCCTGACAGGCCATGGACAGACTGTGCTAGCTTGACAATTACCATTTCTTTAGTAGGTATGCCATGCATGTAAAGAAATATGCATAAAAGAATATTGGAAACAGAGAGGTTATAACTAGCTTATCAAAGCTCCAAGCCACAAGGAAGTAACCTTGACATACAAATCCAAGTGGTAAAAACCTAAACTCTAACTAAGCACATCTCAGTATGGAAAAGGACAAAAAAAAAAGGAAGAATGTGGATGACTGCACCGTTGCAGGCTAAGGCCATCATGCTAATGAAAAATCAAAAAGCAAAACTGGGTACTGGTTTTGCTTCCTTAAATTATTCACGGTCAGTGGTGACCTTCCAGGGCTCATTCCCTGTTCAGCATTTCACTGTCTCATTGTATTGAGAAGATGTTTTCCTTGACCTTTGCAAAGTTTCCCCTTTTGTGCTTCATTACGTGGTATCTTGATAGAAAATGTAGATATCTACAACAGATAGAGAAAAAATCAAACGCCAAATTATTTTCTCACTTTTCTAAAATGAAAAATAAAAAATATCTCTCAAACATAAATTTTTAATGGTTTTTTTTTTTAAAAAAATCATTTATTAAACAGCATGAGCTTATTAATAAATTACAAGGTACCCAGATGTAGAAGTCACTTTCAATGTGTTGTTGAAGGTGTTTATGCTAATAAGCAGAAGCAGAAGCTTTTTTAGATGTTTGTTTGCATGGGAAAAATACTAGAAAAAGGCTGTGCCAAGAACTAAAATAGAACTGATAGAGCGTTACATAGTGTTCTTATAGAATATCTGGCGGTATTTGTTCATACATGCTCAAGATGACCTCTCCTCTGTAGAAGTGATTTCCACTCACCATTTTCCAAACCAATTTCCTGGCAGCCCTTATTCTATAAAATGCATTTTCATCCTTACATGAGTCGTATCTAGACAACTGATTCAATATAAGTAGCACCATTTTACTAGAAAAGGTATTTTAATTGTTCTTTGAAAGCATATTAAATCACAAACTTCTTCTCTCTCTGGCATATAAGAAAGCACATTCAACACAACAGGAGGTTACTGCCGTAATGATGGTGAAGATTAAAAAACACTGCTCCTACCTAAAGGAATAGGAGAATGGCCTTTGCTTGGTTATTTTAGCATAACAGTTGAAGAAGATATTTCTTGGTTCTTACAGCTCTTTCAGAAGTACATTTTTCCCCCAGAACAAACTCAGGGTTACCAAAGAGGAACATGAGGGATAGCAGGGCCTTCCACCATGCACCGAGGCAGGCAGTGACAGCAACATGTACCAGACATTTGCTGTCATTTAGCATGGGTGTTAGCAGTCAGGTCTATATGCAATTAATTATGAAAGCATACAGGCTTTAGAGCATTACTAGGCACAATATATAAATAAATGTACCAAATATTGTACTCTTATACAATAGATACACAAATGCCTTGTTGTACATATGCTGAAATTACAGGCATAGAGGAATCTGTACAGAAAAAGCTTCCAAATAGTTTTGGTAGTGTGGCTTCTACCCTTTCCTAGAGACAGGTTTACACCTCTTTAGAGGTATTTAGTTAGTTCAGACCTGTTTGGTCCCTGGAGGAGGGATTCTTTTGTATGCCAGATTTGAGTATGTGGGTATTTTCTGTAGAAATATTACACATTCTAGGTATGCAGGTATTGACAAAAAACTGTACAAACTCTATTTAAGGTAGTTGTATCAGAGACTGAGATTATTCCATCATGGGTTTTTTTTAGCATTATAAAACAGGGCTAAAGCCCAATTTTCCTCCCCCTGGAGACAGCCACCTAACCCCAAGCTATGATCTGTGCCATCTTCTTGTATTTTATTGCAGTGATACAACAGGGTGGATTTCTCAGACGACACATCTACCAAGGTAGAAGTTTCCTTGCCTCTGCTGTTCACATTTGTGACAAATATATTTATTTTGTAGATCCTGGGAGAAGAGTCCATGAATATCTGATCAAGTAATCTCAAAACTGGACAAGAAGAACAGAGATTGCAAGGCAGATCTCTTAAGTCAGTACACGCTGTGGTACTTTACCAAGCCACACCAACTGTGCTTTGAAAAGGGGAAGGAGGCTGGCTCCCTTTTATTTTTTGAAATCTCAATATTAGCATAAGCTGGGTCAAAATAATGTTATAAATGTAAATTACAGCCTATCCTGAAATATAAATGGTAAGCTTTTAGAAGAGAACATTACAAAAACATAGTCACAATCAAGTAGTTGAATTTAGAAGCAATTACATGTGGTAGATATCCTGTCATTATATACTTAGAAAAAGATCTGAAGCAATTGCACACCTATTTATTTTTGTCATAGCATTTCAAATTCATGCGCATAGTAGGAACTGCAGAAATAATTTTAACAATGGGCTGGTATAAAATGCACTAAAATTTGGAATAAAAATTCTCATGAAAAAAGTTGCAATTCATTCCAGTTTGAAAATCAAAACTTCAGTATTACCAATTCTGCTTTGAAAATGCAAAAATACATATGTATTTGACAAGAATAAATAAATGTCTTGAAAAAAGCTTCTTTTAATGTATTGCATGGGTAGTGTCGTGGTTTAAGCCATAAATCAGCCACGCAGTTTGTTCACTCACTTTCCCCTTTTTCTTCCCTCTGCTCCTGGAGGGATGGGAAGGAGAATCG
>JAOEHY010040418.1:16573-55601 GCA_025447955.1 Psilopsiagon aurifrons | reverse complement strand
AAGCAACAGTAAAGAGGTAGATTTTACAAAGCACAGGTAACATATATGTTGTTGAAGATATAAAAAGGTGATTTGGAACATACGTATGTTTCTCTGCCCTTTGGCTTTTCCTGCTTAGATGGGTTGGGAAATGGTCAGAAACAGAAAATCTAGAGAGAGATGAGGATCACGCTTCCCATTTACCCTCTGTATTAAGCTTTCAGACCCAAAGTTTATTTCTGGCATCAGAGTCTGAGTATTTGGCCCTGCAAATGCAAGCCACACCTTTTCAACCCGAAATAACTAATGTTAGCAGTCTTACAAGAAATACACTTGCATTTAGGTATAATTGTTTGGATCTCCAGGTGAAATCCTGAGGAGTCATAAGTGGGTATGTCTGACCTGGCTGATAGCAAACATTATTACATTAAAATGCATTCTGTGAAATAACTTTAGTTTTACTTCAGTTCCAAGCAAGCAAGTACTTACTATAAAAGCTGTAGTAACTTTAATAGCAGCCCCAAGAAAAATAGACTTTGTAGCTGTGATCTCACCTTTTGGAGTGTCTGGTGTCACTGAGTCAGAGTACATGGACATGGAACAGCAGGAGGCTGAACTGTGCTGTTCTACTAATTCTGAGCAAACAAGACATCAGGGTTTTGACTCATCCTTCTTCATAAGTACTTAGAGGATTCATGCTTCCTGTGAAAGATGTATTGCAAATTACCATGATGATTCTCAGTAAGCTGTTAGAGTAGTGGGTAAGTGAATGAATTCTTGTCACATTCAGAAAGAAAGGTTTTCATTTTCTCTGCGAGATGATCTGTAGCAGAACTTTCTGTGCACATAGGTGCCAGCTGGTGGTTGCTGACACCACTGGGAGAGGTGAACCTCTTACCAAACCCTTCCAGTTCTTTCCCATGGAAAGTTAGTGTCAACTAGGTAGACCAGATGACCACAAGTTCCTTCAGGTATAATTATCCTATGTTTGTATGAGATGAAAGCTCTCCAGGTAGTCAGGCACGAAGTTCAGTGTGGAATAGAGGAGTTTTTCATCCACCTGGATCTGCAGGAGGAATTCTGAAGATGTCAGAAATGTGGCTCTGTACAACGCATGTGGGCCAGGTGTCAGAGATGGGTGGGGGTTTTTTTGAGCAAAAAAGACATCAAACCTGTGACATTTTGACTTCACCTTTGTCCTGCCACGGAGAAGACACCTCTCCCCAAATTCAAACTGATGTCCACAAGCACCACACTAGAATATTTGGCTCATTGACTTGGCAGGTCGTTTTTTTAATTGAAGGCTTTGCGTGCCGGTATCGAGTCACTTGTAGGATGAGGTTAAAGGTAATAACACTGGGGAACAGCTTTCCCCACTCCGGGTGTTTTTTGTCTTTGAGAAAGAAAGCTTCTTCGAGTGGCTTGTTCCATCTGGGCATGATGCTCCTTCGTGGGTCCTGTTCTCAGCAGGGAGGAAAGACCACTGTGAGGAGGCTGCAAACAGCCTGACAATGAGACATGGGTCAACTGCATGTTAAAGGTGGTAGAGAGAAAAAGCTGGAATTGGTGGCATGTCTCTGGCCCTACAGCAAGAGCATGGCTGAGTGAACTGGAAGATGGCATCTGTCCTGCTGACTGGACCCTGGCAATGGCCTGTCTTCACGAGCAGAGCCAGTGCTGAGAAGGAACGGTCTAGGAGACATGGCAATAAGATCAGCTTTTTTGGCCCAAGTGCTTTTATATTCCATGAATGTGCCATGAACTCAGGGCTCCCATTTCTAGTTACTGTCCATCTGTGAGTTTTATCTGATCTTAATTTCTGTTAGCTCACATTAAGCACTTCTGGCTGGTGCAGGCCTTTAAATAATGCTAAAGCTGACCGTAGTGTTTGGCACACAGGGGCTGAAAAGTCAATATTGCAGTAGGAAAGAGGTGCAGGTTTGCTAAGCGTGACCTGGTGTTTGAGGTGGCCCTTTGGCTTCCACATTCCTGGGAAATGCTTCTCTGTGTTGAGTTGTTTCTTTTTGTTTTCTCTTTAGGTGCAGATCCAGAACAAGAAAGTTGATCTTTCCAAAGTGTCCTCAAAGTGTGGCTCTAAAGCAAATATCAAGCATAAGCCAGGTAAGAAATTTACCATTTCTTCGCTATTTGTCCGTAGATATCACATGTCACTTAAATATAGTCCTGGACTGTGAATGAAATAGTTTAAGGGGGTTGTTGCTCTCAGGGAGTATTTCTAGAAGGCCAGCTGCTTTAGTAATTCCTAGTGGTTTCATCAGTGGAGAATACCCAAAACCTTCGTCTGTTTACGGAGGGCTCTGGGGCTCTCTGACCATAGGTGTGCTATGGAAGGATAAAGTAACTCCCCTCCAGTTCTTCAAAGCAGATACAAGGGTCTTTTTAGCCTTCAGTTCAGTAGCAGCTCCTGTCTTACATAAAACACTTTGGGCTCTTTCATGATGTATTATGGGTTGAATGTGCAGGAATTATTTCTTCCCTGCTGGGAACACAGCAATTACTCTGTGTGAATTCCTGTGAATCTTGGGTTTCCTAACTCCACAGTGACAGGCCCACCACTCAGCTGGAGCACAGGCAAGTCTCAAGTCCAAGGTACTGTGCCTATAGGCAGATTGTTGGAACTGTACCTTTGTAGCATCCTAAAGTATGGTCAGTTCACTGATTGTTGCTCCTTTGTCTGTATCTGAGGACAGTTATCTCTATAGAAGAACTCCTGGCAGTCAAATATCCATGCATGAGGGACAAAGTGCACTGACCAGCGCTGGAAACAAATCATAGAATAGTTAGGGTTGGAAAGGACCTTAAGAAATGCTACAAGCTTGTGCTTGTCTGCTCCTAGGAGTTTCCTGCACCCCTTCTGCCAGCCTGTTAGGTTGAAAGCAGTTCAGCCTTACACATTGAGCACCACGGTTCACTGTCTCCAAACGTGCTAAGGCTTTGAGAACCGCAAACGTGTCCCCTGTTTATTCAAGGCGCTGTAATAACAAGCTCTGCACAATAACTGCTCTTGTCCAGGGCTGATTAAAGCAGACTAATCCACCCATCGGCTGTCAGATGTTTTAACTGATTTTGTTAGACTGCATCAGTTGGCTTCTATCGTTGGCCATGCCAAGCTTCCAAAGTGCTGAGGACTGAGTATTTGATGATGTTACTGGGAAGCAAATTTGTGCTTAGCAATACTTAGTGTTTTTTGAGAAACCTGCTGCAATACAGACTGCTCTTGCACTCTTGTTTGTTAATGGGAACTGCAGTATTCTAAATCTAGAAAAAGTCTTGCTGGAAATCTACAGGTGTTTTCCTGACCTTCATGTTCTGCTGGAGCCAAAGTGTCCATCCACTTAATCACAGGCTGGTTTGGGTTGGAAGGGACCTTGGTAAGGGACACAGATAGGAGTGGGCAGCGCGTATTAGTTGTTGGAATCCCCCACAAGTGTGGGATCCGATGGAATTGGCATTTCACACCCCTGCTGGGGCAGCCAGATCTAGTGAGACAGTCGACCTGAGGCTATCTCCCAGCCTGTCTGTCTGGATGTGTGCTGCTCTTACCTGAGAGCAACTTCAGGGCCCTCCAAAGTACAAGGAACCACCCAGTGGTTTCTTGGTGGAGGGCTGGGAAGGGGACAGATCTCAGGAGGGACTTCTCTGGAGTCATTAATAAACTTACACCTACACAATCTCGTTCTAGGAGGAGGAGATGTCAAAATTGAGAACCAGAAGCTGAACTTCAAGGAGAAGGCCCAAGCCAAAGTGGGTTCTTTGGACAACGTGGGACACCTGCCAGCAGGAGGAACTGTGAAGGTGGGTGCAGCAAGCCCTCGCATGTCAGGGTAGGGTTTAAATTTGGTGGTGGTTCTTGTCCTGCAGCTTCTCTACCCCCAGCCTTTTATAACCATCCCCTTATTTTTGTGGCCTCTGTTGTGAACCTGAGGAGTAAGTATGAGCTGAAAAGGAGAGAGCTATGGAACCACCTCAGTGGCTTATCTGAGTGGGCTCCCTGCAAGCTGGTACTCAGAGAGCTTCTACTGCCCATCTGCATCCTTCTCCCAAGAATCTGAAAGCAGGGATCACTCTGTAAGCTGTAAGCCCGTCAGAGAAGCTGTCTATTACCCTTTCCCTGTTTTTTTACCCCCAGTAAAGCTGGGGAGACAACGCCTTGCAGCTCTCGGGGACACTTTTCAGCCCAAAGACCTTTTGTGCAAGGATAACAAAGGATTGTTGTGCTTTCATTGCTGTGATTCAGTCCTTCTCCCCATGAGAATGTCAACTGCCCCCAGCCTTGGCTGCACAAACTGCAGGTCTCATTACAGCAACGCAACATCTGTGCTTAGGGGAGGGAAATTACTCCGCTCTGCTGACCTACTGATGGATGTGTGGGCTTGACCTATCACGCCACATGATGATCAGAGCAATGCTGGGGATTCTCTTTAGGTAGTCACTAACGCTGGGGGGGTTATATGAAACCCTGCTGCTTCCGAGTTGTCTGGCAGCTCTGGAAGTGGAGAAAACAATCCAGTGAACAGCACCAGAACTGTTAATATTTGACTTAGTCTTTGCTCCCAGCAGGATAGGCAGAGGGAGGAGAAAGATACCCTTCTAAGCACAGAGTTCCCTCTGTTGCCCAGCCTTGTTTTGTTTGAGCACGTTTGTGTTGTGGAAGGGTTCAGAGTTCAGCCATCTTGAGCTATTGTGTTAAATGCCGTGTGAATTTGAAAGAAATAATCCCTCTCCTAAAGAGCAGATCACGCAGCAGAATTCACAAGTCTATTTAGGACGTGTTTAATCGTCTCCATTAAAACAAGGCGAGAGGTGACTGCCAGAACATTTGCTGAGGACACCTCAGGACTCTCCTATCTCCAGTCCTTTATGTAAACTTCAACCTGGCAAATGCGGCTCAGTGAAAAGCTGAAAGGGACTAGAGAAGCCGCTGCTCTGTTGACAGAGATAAGGAGTTTTCTGTCACAGTGCCTGTTCCGGTTCACTGAAGTGTCCAATCCACACAGAATCAGAAGGAAGGTGGGATGGTTTTGCTGCTTGTTGAGTAAAGCAGGTCCAGAATCAGTCCATGGCATTACTATCTGGTATGCAGGGAGAGGGTCTGATTTAGTCTAAGGAGAGTGCAGCAGCCTTATTCCCCGTGAATAAGGCCTGTGAATAAGGCTTTATGGGACAAGAGCACGGGGTCAGAGCAGAGCTCTTTTGGGCTGGAGGGTGCCATCTCCTACTGTACTTGTCTGTGCTGATCGTGGCAGTGAGGGGACGCCCTGTGCGGGTGGGTTGCTCCTTCCTGGAATGGGGCTGGTCCAACATAACGTATTCTCTGCGTGTCATGCCCTGCAGTGTTACTGGTGTCTTTCCAAGCAAGTCTGCATTACTGTCAGCAGGCTCCCACCAGCATAGTAGTCTCTTCTCCTACGGTAGTAGGACTTAGCTCTTCTGCAAGGCTAGAAGTTAGTGACTCCAGGTGGGATAACCAGCTCTGGGAGAATGGAGCAGGACAGGATCTTCTCTGAAGGCTCTGCTTCCAGTTCATAGTCCAGCATCGAGTGAAGATGACGTCCTTTGTGCAAACAGTTTGGTCTTTCAGTTTTGGGATCCACTGTGTATTCTTTGGGTCCCCCAATGTGTCCCCAAATAATGGAGGCTGCTCCACTGCAGTGTGCCCAAACCGCCTGCTTGCTTCTGACCCTGTAGCATTCTGCTTTAATCCTGTCAGCGTGCCTTGGTCCGCGTTTGCCATGGTTGTGCTCTGTCGCCGGCGCATTACAGGCGTGTGTTTGGGGAGAGGGTGCCTTGCTCTGGCCCCTGTGGTCAGGGACACGGTGGCCGTGCTTCGATGAGCTGGCAAGGAGCAAAATGCTGTGAGGAGCCGCAAAGCTGGTCAGGATGGTGGCTTCCCGGGGAGCGAAGGGGCTGCTTCCCGCTTCCAAACACCCCCCCACCCCCCTCTCCATCCCTGCGTGTGCCTTGGCAACTGGGGAGGGTGGAGGGGGCTCCGGGAACCCTCACATCACCCCCCCTTCCCACACCCCCATCTTCTATTGACTCGTCCCTGTCGTCCTCCCCACCCCGTTGTCTCATTGTAGGCTGAGGGGAGCGCGGAGCCAGAGCAGCTCCCGCCAGCCCCTCAGAACGGAGAGGTGACAGCGGCCCAGGCAGGCAGTGAGATGCGGGAGAATGGCGTAGGGCCGGCAGTGCCCACTGCCCTCAGTGGTGGTGACCAAAGGGAAATTCAGAGCTTCGAGACTCAGATACAAGAAACAAGTAAGTGCCTGCGCCTTCTCTCTACACACGCTGCCGGGTGGGATGGGGAGAGCACTGCAGCAGGGCAGAGCAGCCGCCCCCCGGGCACTGGTCACACCGCTGTAAAGCTGAACCTTGAACTGTTTGTATCGATGTCTATAGGGTTGATTTGCCTTTTTTTTAATTCAGAAAATTGCCTTTTATTTTCCAGGCATCTAATGATGACATTATGGTATCGTCTTCCATTCCCCTCCTGTCCCCCTCTCTCCTCCTCTTTCCTCCTCCTTGCCCTTCCCCTTCTCACCTGCCCTTGTGTTGCTGCAGATTGAATCTCACAAGCTGACGTTCCGTGAGAAGGCCAAGGCTCGAACAGACCACGGAGCGGAAATCATCGTCTCCAAACCCCCCAACCTTTCCAGCAGCACTTCCCCCTGGCGTAGCACATCCGTCAGCGAGAGCCTGGGCTCAGTCGCCTCCTTGTCACCGCTGCAACAGCCAGCTCCCCTTGCAGCGCTTTCTCAGCAAGGCTTGTGACCCCTCCCAGCCCCGTCCCCTGCCCGATCCCCAGAGTAACGCAGCTTGGCTCTCTTAACCCTGCCCCTGGCTTTAGGTGGGAAGGGGACAGCGTTTAGCAGGGCTAGCGTCCCTTTCAGCCACAGTGACTCCTCTAAGCATCCTGGAGGCTCGCCCCTGCCCAAGTGTGTTGGGCTCCAGTGGTCCTTTTTTGGCTGGAAGGGGCTCCCTCCCCTCTCCATGCCTCGTCCCTTTTGCTTTTAGAGAGATGCTGGAGCGAGTGTTAGCTTTGTGTGGCAGGAATGGGCATCTGGTGACCTCCAGGCTGTGTCTTGGTGGCTGGGTAGGAGCGTGCCTGTGCTGCTGGTGGCTGAAGCCAGGCCAGAGTTAACAGGGATAAGCTGTGACCTTTCTTTCTGTCTTTATTTTTAAACAAGACAAGAAGCTCCCTTTCCCTCCCTGCCGCTTCAGTTTCTGCTGATCCTGTTTGATGATGATGATATATATGATACACACACGTTTAGGATGTTTTAACTGTTGACTTTAACCTTTTATTCTTTGTGACGATGTGTTGATGATTTATCGTGCTACAAACCCCTGCTAAGTTTCCTTTTCTCTTTCCTTCTTTTCCTAACCGTAGGAGAGTAGAGACATTAACCGCTGCTGCAGTGCTGGCTTCTTATTGACATATCCAGCAATTGTAACAATTTTGTTGTTGGTTGTTTTGGGTTTGGTTTTTTGTTTTGGGGTTTTTTTTTTTTCTTTTAATATTTTAAAACGATGGAGCAAACTCATGGGATTAAGCCATGTCTGAAATGAAAGGCTTGAGAACGTGTTAACAGGGAACTTGCCGTAACAGATCAGATGCAGCCTGTGTTGACTGCAACGAGACGTGTTGGCTTGACGCTGGTAAAACCTCTTGTAGGCCCAGGACGTGTTAGCAAGGTGAAGATGGTTTATTTATTCACGTTCTCAGCCACAGCCCTGGGATTGAGCTTTTTCTGGCCAGGGCCTAAGGTCAGAGAAGAGGCAGGAGGCTGCTTTCGCGCTGGAGTTGCAGGTTAATGCAGGCCTGGAGTTCTGAGGCTGAAGCAGGTCTGTGGTGTGTGCGTGTGGTGTGTGAGCAGAGGCCGATGGGTGGGTGACCGTGTTGTCCGGCTGTCCGGGGCGTGGGGAAGAATGGAAAGGCCCCCTTTCCCCTGGGATGATGCACCCCCGGGTGTGCAGGAGGCTGGGAGGGAGCAGAGCCCTGGCTGGGGCAGGGGAGGCAGGTTTTAGTGCCAGGGAGTTGCAGCTCTGACTAGAACTAAGGAGACTGACCTACTCTTGGAGGTGTGAGCTCCTCGTTTCCTGTTGCAAAATGACACTAAAGACATGTACATAAATTAAAACCGAGGAGAACAAAACAAAACAAAAAAGGAGTGTTCTGGGTGGGCAAAGTCATTGAAAGCAAAAAAAAAAAAAAAGGAGAGGAAAAAAAAAAAGCAGCAACCAGAAAAAAAGGCGGAATAACAAAACACTGGGATCAAAGTGAACTGAACCAGGCGTGTGCTAAGGGGGGGGCTGTCCAAGGAGGAGACAGAGGGAAGCCGGCAGCTTCTCATGCTTGTGGGTATATTTCTGTGGGAAGCCGACAACGCCACGATAACCCGGAATCTGTATTTACACACAAAGATTCTTATTGCACTTGTATTTTTTATATTAAAGTTTGCATGATTTCTAATAAAAAGGCATTAAAATGTACTAGTCTGCATCAAAGTCGTCTGCTAGTTTCGTAAGTGCTTTTTTCCTCTGAATACAAATTTAAATAAGCAATGCAGATTTGCACCTCAAAGGGGCGGTTATATATACCCTGGAAAACTCCCAGTGCTTCCCTTCCTCTTCCTCCTCCTCTTCCTCCCTCCCCACTGCACTCCTCCCCTCCATCCCACATCCCTTTAATCCCAAACCAGGGAAAGCTGCCGCGCTGCTCTCTCCCTGCCCTTGTGTTGTGGCGTGTGTGGCCTTGGCCAGCACTAACCTGGCCCTTGTTACAGGCCCGGCTCTTTGGTGAGAAGGGCTGGAGCTGGGGCAGGGGCTGAGCCTGGAAGCCTCCCTCATTCCTCAAGAGAGCAGAGCTGTGTGGGGATGCTTTGAAACCCTCCAGCCAGTCCCGTGGGGGTGCTGCTGCCTCCGACCACCCGTTCACCTGCATGCTGCCCTCCGGTATATATCACTGCCCTTTGCTGATGCTTCCTTCTTTCTCTTACTGCTAAATTCCAAACACCAGCTTGATCTTGTCAGCCTTGGGTTTGGTTTTGTATTGGTTTTTTCCAGCACTTGAACTGAGGGGAAGTTTGGAGGAGAGGGGCTGAGGTGAGACCCATCCCGTCCCTCAGCAGGGGATGTGCTTCCCCAAGCAATAATGCCGGTCCAGCGGGGGCTAGGGCAGGCACCGGATGGAAGGTCTGGTGCCCCTCGAGAGGCTCCAGTGCTGGCAAAGGTGTGCCTGGAGCCACGCTTCCCTGCTTGCCGGCAGCAAGCGCAGGCTGGCAGCGGGTGAAGCTGACCCCAGGCTCACCGGTTGGGCAGAGGAGGTGGCAGAGGGATGCTGATTTCAGTGGCCAGGGACCACTCGAGTGGCTTGAGGCGTAGGGACAGCAAAGTCCGGCGGTGGTGGTGGTGGTTCAAGGAGGAGGTAGAAGCTGAGATGTTGCGTTCCTCTTGCAGCGATGCCCGGGCGCAGGGAGGCAGCCAGGCCCTGCTCTGAGCTCGGGGGTGGCAGGAGGAAGCAAGTGGCAATGTTACACTTTATCATCTGAGATTGCAAAGGCGGAAAAGGCAAACCCCGAGCCCGCTGCGCAGAGACAACCGCGCCACCTTCTCCGCTTGTGTTGCTTTTATCTGCTTGTCTTGGCTGCTCCTCAGTCCCGGACGATGCTTTCAGGCCCATCTCTGGGCATGCACGACCCTTCCCAGACTGCCACAGTTCAGCCGAGCACCGAGCGGCTGCCATGTGCTTCTGTGCCACTTTCTCTAACACTTGTTGTGCCTGTGTGTAGCTGACAAACGGATCCAGATCCGCTCCTTGGCTGTGGTTTCTCTAGGGCAGCGTCTTCAGGTTTCATACAGGTTTTGGGGGGGTTACTTTGTTTTAGGGAAACGGCTGTACATATTGCTAGTGGGGAAGAGTGCGGGGAAAACAGCTTTAGCTGCCGAATGGGGAGAGGTGGGAGCGAGCTGGTTTGTGCTGAGACGTTAACTGAGGGTTGCAGGGAAGCTGCTGGCTGGGCAGAGCCAGGGAAGGAGCTGAATTTGATGCTGGCTTAATCTAGGGATAGAGGGAGCAAATTCCTCTGGATCAAAAGAGCTGAGGTCTGAATTAGATCGGCTTGAATGTACGCTTTGCCGTCCTGAGCTGCCTCCTGCGGGTCCTGCTTTCCCTGCAGCGGCGCGGGGCCTGATGCTGCTCTGGGGGGGGCAGGAGGAGCACGGGGAGCGGCTGGCATGGCCCGGCAGCCGGGGGGCTTTGGTGAGGTGGGTCAGGGCCCTTCTGGATGGGGCACGGGGCACTGCGGGCAGCACTTGAGCCCTTTCCTAAGCGTAGGGTCAGGGTGAGCGTTGGCGTGGTGGTGGCTGAGCTGCTGAAGTGAAGCAAAGGCAGCAGGAAGGGCTGGGAGTGAGCTTGGGAGGGAAGGAGGCATCGCCGCGGCCATCCTGGTTGCTGGTGCCCGCTGTCTCCACAGTTACTCTGGGGCTTTGTACACTGTTAAAGTACCTTCGAGTAACCGGGTCTGTGTGCTTGAGGCCACGGGAGCCGGAGCCCCCTTGGGTTGGCGTCCTGACCGCAAACAATGTAGTTTTCTAAGCTGACCCTCGCCCTTGTCCCCCGCGTGGTGTCGGGGTGCGAGTGGGGCTCCAGGGACCCTCTTCTGTTTGTGTTCGGGCAGAATTTCTGGTTCTCTTGGAGCGTGGCAGGAGCTTGATGTCGGTGACAGCCTTGGGGTGACAGGGCTCCTGCGTCCTCCCCGCCTGTGGACGGAGGGAATGGCCGAGCCCATCCTAAGCTGTTCAGTGCTGGCCCTACCAAAGGCCCTCCTGGCCCAGGGCACGCTTCGAGCCCGAGGGAGGCTGCGGTTCGAGGCAGCAGCAGTAGCAGCAGGCACGCTCCGCCTCTCCTTCCTCCTCCCCACCTGAAATCCAGCTGGAGTAAGCGGTTGCCTTCTGGCTCTCCCTCACACGAGTCTCGCTGGCCACCAGCCGGTGTCCAGGGATCAGACACGAGACTCTGCTCTTGCACCCGTTGTGCTCGTCCCACCCCGGCATCCCGCATTGCCTGCAGCTTTGATTACCCCATAACATAGGTACAAGGAGTAATGACATAGTGGGGGGAATGGCCATGGGGAGGGGTGGGTGGACTGAGAGGACAGTAGGGCTGGAGACAAGGGCTTGGGGCTGATCCTGGCTCTTGGCTCCCTCTTGGGTCTTGAGAATCTCTCTGCCTCAGTTTCCCCATCCACAAGGTGGGGATGATACTTTTACCTCACCGGGCTGTAGTGAGGAGTGAGCAGTGTGTAAAGTGTGCTCTAGACGTGATGTGTTCTTACTGTTTTGTGTCAGGATTATTCTGCAGCGGCCCCATCTCCTCGGGGCACTGAGTGCACCCTTGTGCTGAGGGGAGGTCAGTGCATGGGGTGAGGCCTGAGCCAACGGCTCTGGGAGCTGGGGAGGGGGCTGGGGCAGAGCCCCTCCCGCCATGGGGTTAATTCAGACTGGTTTGCTTCTGCCTTTCTATTTCACCCTCCTGCGAGGGGCAGTACGGCCGTCGTCTCCTTAGCAACATTTCCTGACTTGATGTTGTGATTCTTACTATTGTAAAGGGTTGAAATAAAGCTTCTAGATGTTCCCTCTCAGCTTGGCTGTGTTTGTGCGCGGGTTGGGAAGGCCGGGCAGGGGCTGGTGACACAGCCAGGGGCTGCCTGATGGCAAAGGAAGCCATGCAGCAAGGGGTGAAGGAAGGGGGTCGGCGCTGATGCTCTCAGCCACTGGGAGACTCCAGTTCCCATCCGCACGACCTGGGGCTTTCTTCCTTCTCCCCCTCGCACCTGGTTCCTCTTTGAGCAGTGGCCAAGCCCAGCCCCACAGTAAGCACGAGGGCACGTGCACACCTGAGGAAAGGAGGGTCCTGGGGGCCGCTGTCCTCTCCCAGCCAGAGCCTCCATGCCCTCTTCTCAATGCAGGTTTTCCAGCCAGGCTAAGGGCTCGTGCACAGGAGGATGCACACAGCACTGTCTGGAACTGGGGGTTGACCCAAGGCCCCTCGCTGCCCGGGAGGCTGCGTTGTCCCTGCACCCAGAACCTCTCCAGCTCTGGGCTGCAACCCCTCAGCTGCCCTTCCAGCCACTGCTGCTGTGGGCCCCGGACCAGGGCAGCATCAGGACCCTCCCCAGGATCCTCCAGCTCAGGCTTCCGAGGGCTTTTCCTGCCTGCAGGTGCTCCCGCAGCCCTGGCAGCACCATGACATCCCCCAGCAGCAGAGCTTGAATCTCAACAGGACAAAAGAAGAGGACAGAGGCAGTTACTACTCTATCCCTTTTTATTGTCTTTAATCTATGTTGTAAAAAGATCCAGTATCACGTAACAGCCACTGAAGTATCCCAATATCACACTAGTTCTGAACCATTTAGACAATAGCTTGGTCTTCTTTTTTTTTTTTTTCCTTTTTTGTTTTTTGTGTCTTTTTTTGTCTTTTTCTTTAAACCTGCTGGAAGGGAAAACCAGAGCGCCCATTATACAGGCCAAAAGAAACAAACACTGGTCAAATAATAGTGACAACCTCAAGCAAGTGAAATGAAGATGAGAAGTTCTGCACAAACTCAGGCTGCAGGACCCCTGCTGCTCTTCAGCCCAGAGCCACGGGGTCCTGCACCAGCCCCCCCCCCTCTCCAAGGGCTGAGGCCGCAGCTCCACTGAGGCCCGCGCCAAGTAAATTAAATCCTAATAGAGAACAACAGGGAGAACCCAATGTAGATCCCCAAAGGGAGGCAGCTCCCAGGCTGAGCACAGGGGGGAGGCTGCCAGGCTGGGGGCCCTTTGCCACCCTCCCCATGCGTAGAAACAGCTTCGCACTGCCCTCTGCTGAGGGATTCCTGCCGCTTCCCCTTCCCAGCGGAGCGCAGCCCTTGCTGCCCTTTATTTCCAATACAAAGAGCGTAAGAAATGGTGAATAAAAACAAATGACCTCGGGCCTTCTCGCTCAGCTGCCGGGGAGAGCCACAGCCAAGCCCCTGCCCCGCTTCACCCTCGCTACACCACAGCACCAGCCCCGCAAGCGTGAAGTACATGTTCCTCTGCCGCATGCATTGCAAACAAGCACGAAGCCTCACAACAGCCCTGTGAGGTAGGTCACAGTCTTCAGCTGACAGGGAATCCAAGGCGAAGCTGGGATTAAACTCCACCTTTCTCATTTAATGCTGCGCCTGTCACAATCCTCCTTCCGTAGAAGTATGGTCCCTGTTCATAGAAAACAAAAGGATTTTGTGCCTTTGCTCCTGGCTTCCTGCAGGAGAGAGCGCTCACAGGCATCTACCATGGCGTCCTGTGTCGCACAAGTTACAGGGATCCGGCCTCCTGGACACAGGGAGAACAAGAAATTAAAATAAGGAACATAAAAACAACGCAAGAGGACAGAAAGTACAGGCGGGTCAGAACGACAGGTCACATCTCACACTCGTAACGCCACGACTGCTGTGGGTGGCAGGGCCCTGCTGCAAGGCTCCGAGGTACCACGTGCAATGCCACGTCCGTCCGGTGCCATCAGGGCTTCCTCTCCTCCGACGTCCCCTGGGGACAGTGAAAACGATGGCCATCTCCACGCTGCACCGTAGCTGCTGGGTCCACGCTCGCTCTGCGTGGCTCTGGTGCCAGCTCCAGGCACAGCTGCGAGCCAAGACGCTGTCTGCTGAGGTGGGAGCAGCCGTGGCACCGGAGCCACTGCGGCCTGGCCCCGTGGGGATGGGGCGGAGGACGGCCGCAGCTGCTGTGTCCTCGCTTCCCAGGTCAGGGACTGACGCAGCGCAGAGCGGAGGAGGTGGGGGTCCATGAAGCTCGCGTCAGGGTCCGTCGGCACTCCCAGTCCGTTCCAGGCGGTACGGCGCTGGCTCTTCCTATGCGTTGACCATGCACAGAGCCGACAGCAGGAGATTCAGACAACATTAATCTTCTAGGATGGAGAGAGATGACTTCACAAGGGATAAATAGAACTTTATTTAAATAAACATTTGTGAACATCTTTATACAAATTACAAGTCCCCACACAATCCTCCAGCTCTGCCTAAGCGCCAAAGCTGCCGGGAGGGCCTTTGAGCAGATCCACCAGGATGTCGAGCAGCTGGCTGTGCTGGTGGTGCAGGTCCCCGGGGATGGCTGCCATCTCATAGCACAGACACGTCTCCACCATCTTGGAGAGCGACACACGGAAATCACGCAGGAGGCGGATGGTGTAGGAATCTCCCTCCAGCACCAGGAGATCACTGTCTGTCAGGGAGACTGTTGCTCGCCAGCCATCATCTTAGTGGGAAGAAGAGAGCAGGTCAGAAGCATGAACGGCTTGGACATGTTCAGCTTGTGCTGGATGCTCGGCCCTCTCCACCACCATGACCGGAGCAGTGCGGGTCCTCCCCGCATTCGCTTTATCCCAGCGTCCAGGGACTCGATCAGGCCAGCCAGGTCCCACAAAAGCCAAGGAGCACACCACGCCCTCAGACTGGGATCCTCCCGCTGCTTCAGGAGGCAACTGACTGCACAGCCCATCTGAGCCTGAGGGCCACAGACCCACTGCAGCACTGCCAAACCCCACAGGCTAAAGCTACACATCCACTGGGAGAAGGGCTTACTCCTCCCCACACACCAGCTATGGCTGCAGGCCAGCTCCACTCCTCATTCCCCACAGATGAGGCTTCAGGCACAAGCCTGCTTGTTCAGCCTGCCTACGGTTTGGTTTCCTTGTCACCCTGGGGAGCTACAGCTGAGAACAGCTTGCAAATTATCACCTTTGTGGCCCCACTCCACAATACCTAGTACAAAGCAAGAGGCTTAAAAAGCAGGGGAAGATGGTTTGCCAAGGGAAAATAGCTGAGGGGCTCTGCATCCCCTCAGGCTGCAGCACAGCTGCAGGAGTGGGGTGCCTGGGGGGCCAGGCATGGCATGAGGACCCTGCAGTGCTGCAAAAGGAGGTGCAGGTGGATGTGTGAGCCCCGTGGCTGCTCCAGCACTCACCTCGGACATGGATATCTGTGTCAGTCATGAGCAGCACTGCCAGCGGGTGGACCTGGGAGGAGTCCCGCACAAACACCCCACCGTTGGACTTCACCGCCATGAAGTACGTTAGCCAGCGGCTGTACAGCTTGGACGCCTCCCTGCACAGGGGAACAGCTTCGTCAGGTGTGGGACTCTGGTTCTGGCACAGATGGTGGGTGGTGTGGGGTGGAATGGCTCTCCGTGGTCACAGGCACACCCCAATCACCCACCTGTTGATTGTTGACTTGTGGAGCAGAACGGTGCCAGCCTTTGTCCGATACGCGTAACTGTTGGGTTTGAATTTCCCCTGACGAGTCACTTTGCCTTGTCTCACCTGAAATGAGAAGAGCATCTCCATTACCTGCAGAACCAGCACACACTGCCCATCAGCAGCCCGGCTGGCTTCCCACACTACTGTGTCTCCAGCATGTGTGTATGGGCAAGTATGTTCCTCTGCTTCCAGAAGCTCTGCTGTGCTAGCACAGTATACACAGGGGGGTGACCAGACCTGGCAGTGACCAAATGTCAGGCAAGGGGCAGCAAAGAGGAGGAGGAAGATGCCATCTCAACAGCTTCCAGGACAAGCTAGAGGAGCCCAAGCCCAGGCCTGTGCAACCTGGGGTGGCCACTCCTCATGAGGAGTGGTCCAGGGACAGCACTGGAGCAGCGGCAGAAGCACAAGCAGGCAGTGTGCCTAGGACATGTTCCCCAGGAGACCGCAAGAACCTCTGGCATCCTCATGCTTCCCCATGCTGCCTGCAGTGACCAGCAAGCCCAGGAGAGTGATGGCAGAGTGGGGAGGTAGTACCTGGATGAGGTTGGGGTAGAGCCCAGCCATGAGGACTCCCTTGACGAGTTCTTCCTCTTCACTGTACTGGTTACATACAGAGGATGGCATGGTACAATCAGATGGGGATGACACCAAGAAAGCTTCATAGAGGTTCTCAGAGAACTGCTTGACAAGGCCTACAGAGAGGAGACAGCCCCAAGGAATGAGACTCACCCTGTTCTTCACCCCCCTGAATGAAATAACCTCAGCAGGGCAGCACCAGCTCTGGCCTCAGAAGCTCAGCCTCAGAGAGGAGTCTGCCCATGGCCTCCCTGGCACACAGGGTCTTATCTGCGCTCCTAAGCTCCAAAGTCAGAACCTGTGCCCATTCCAGCAGCCTCCCACCCTGTGTACCCCATTTCTGCACCATGTTCTTCACCAATGCTTCAGCCTTTACGGGGGACAGAAGGGAGATGCAGGCCTCTGAGACTCACCATTGATGAAGCGAAGGCTGGGGCCATACAGGTAGTAGTCCTGGAGGTAGTTATCCCTGGCACGACTGTCTCTACGCCTCAGCACCTCCTCCCAGCCTGCCACGGCCCTGACAAACGCGAGGTGATCACTCCCACTCTCCCGGCTCAGAACAGCCTTGGCCTGGGAGACAGAAATGCGCGTCAGCCAAGCAGCAGGCCCTTCGCGGCCCACTTCCCACCTTCCTCTAGGAGGAGCTCCTCACCTTGTCCACCTCTGCACGGTTTTGCAGGCTGCTGCTGAAGGGGTCCCGGGTGAGGCAGGAAACGATGACGAGCAGAGGGTGGAGGCAACGGTAGATGGATGCCAAGACAATGGCCTTTGCCAGCCGAGGATCTGTGGAGATCTGGGCAAGGCGCTTGCCCAACGTGGTGAGGGCTTCTCTCTGGTCCAGCACTCCTGCAACAGAGCCACCCATGAGCGCTTATCCTTCAGCTCCAAGTGGGGACAAAGTGGTGGTGAGTGGCTTGGGGGAGCCAGGAGAACCCACCTAGTGGGCTTGGAAAATCTGGCATAACCTCCAGAAGAGGGACACGGCATAAGTGACAGCAATAAGCACGCAGAACCTCCCAGGTCTAACTGACCTGAGGCCAGATGACAACCAACAAGAGCCAAGCTATGAACTCCAGACCACAACATTCCTTCTTTCCCTGTCATTCCCCTCTTTTCTATTTTTAAATCTTGGTAAGTTCTCACCACTTCTGGAGCAGAGCAGCGTGGGAAATAAGACAGCACCACAGTGTGTGTGGTTTAGGAAGTCCCTGTCAGCTGCCACCCCTATCTAGGGCCAGCCCTGCCCAGCCTGTCCCACAGGATCCTGTGCCAGCTCCCACTTCCCATATTTAGACAGCAAACACGGTTTTCATCACACCCACACCAGGACACAGCCTTAGCTCACCGATCTCCTGCAGCAAGATCACTGCTTCGTCCACAGCTTTGATGTCAGGGCTGTCCAGAGCTTTGGAGAGAAATTCAACTGCCTGCAACATAGCAGGGGGAAGGGAAAAGGAAATAAAAGGGCATGTTTCCCACACAGGAGCATGGGAGAGCCCTCGGGAGCCCACTGGCCTGCCCCAGGGCCCCAGACTGCAACGGTTCCCTCTTTGCTTGCCTACAGGGATCTGAGCTCACACTCATTTCTTGCAGAGCCTTTTTAGACACACTCTGTAATCTAAGTAATCTATACATTTCCTGCTTGTCACTTCCCTAGACACCACTGAGAGCATTTAAGAAAGCAAGAACTAAAGTCATCAGCATCATGGGTTTTTCCTACTCATGTCTGTGGTCAAATCATGTCTCAAGCTGGCACCAGACAGACTGCTGGTTCATTCGGCTGCAGTCCTGCAGGCAGGTACTGTGCTTACTGTTTTCTCTGGCATGTGGATCTTGGCCTGAACCACCAGGTTCTCCAGTGGGGTGCGCAGGATCTCTGGAACCTGGTAGGTTGGCATCTTGTCCAGGCGGCTGCGTGGGAAGAGGTGATAGGCAAATCCTGACTGACAGCGGCCAGCACGCCCTCGCCTCTGCACCACATTTGACTTGGACACCCACACTGTTTCCAAGCAGGACACCTAGGGGAAGAGGGATTAGGCATGAATGCTCCCATATCTCCCTGCCTTCTTTAAATTCAGCTTTCCATTCAGCCTGCAGGACTCTAGCAGACTCTCTAGCAGGCAGCAATGTGAAGGCCTGAGCTGCTCAGTGCAGGGATGAGACCCTGATGCCATCTGCTGGACACCTGCCTTGGCTCCACATCACACCACAGAACTCACCCGGGGCTGCTCACACTGAGACATACATGCACTGCAAAGCATGGTCCCTGCACACCAGCCCAGCTGCCTGCAGCACACGCACTGCAGGGTCTGCAATGAACTGGGTTCAAAGTGGGCAAATGTAAGAGGGTTGGGTTTAAACTAGAACTGTTCCAAGGTGTGAACTGCCACCCAGCTATGTCACAAGACGTTCTAGCATGGGGAGGGGAAGGGCAGCAGCGTAGAGCCAGAATGCAGGGCCCAGCACCACCAGAAACATGGCCCGAGAGCAGCATCCTCCCCCCTCTTAACACTGACTAACAAGCTAAGGCAGAGGGGGTCAAGAGAGCTTCAAACAAGAGCAGCACCTAAACAGGCCAGAGCTGCCCTGCTTTGGCTAGACAGGTTTATAATGAAATCATAGAAAAAGGCAGGAAGCAAATGGAAAAGCTACAGTGTAACAGAGAGATTGGAAGGGTGCAGAATCTGCCTTCGATTTCTTTGAAGACAACAGACTTTTGCCTGCTCAGCAGAAGTCAATGGGGACCCTGGCAGGGAGCTTAGTAAAGGCAAAATGTTCTCTGAATGATGAGTCAAACTGTCCCCAAACAGGGACACAGCACCGGTGCTTCAGGGTCCTAATGGGAAGTGGCTCTATCATCCCATTAATGGCATCTCAAATGTTGCTCTGGAAACAGCCACTAGCTCCAGTACATTCCAGAAACAAGAAAGCAGCAGTACCTTGGTCTTTAGATCATAGCGTTCCTCCTTGTGCGTGCCACTGTCCACCACATGGACAATGTCATTGATGGTGATGGAGGTCTCGGCAATGTTGGTAGCCAGGACAATCTTCCTGACACCAGGTGGAGGCCTCTGGAAGATGTTTTGCTGGTCCATCATGGGGATGTTGGAGTGCACTAGCAAACAAAACTAGTCAGTCTTGCTCTGCTGTGCTGCTTTGCAGTACAAGGCCAAGGTACAAGGGCTGAGAATCTCTGCCTTCTTGTACCACTACCTCCCGCTTCTAGAAATATGGGCTAGAAATGGGGACACCACTTGTAAAAATATTCATTGCCAGCAGTTTCCTGCCAGCCAGACCCCAGGAAAAATCTGGCACACATCATTTGGGAAAGCTTCATTTCAGCTGCTTCAAACTATGGCTCAACATCAGCAGGAGCCCCAGGCACCTCCCATCCAAGAGACGCCAACAGCACCACCAGAATATCCCTGGGCCCCAAGCAGAAGGCCCACTCCCTCCCACACTCCCGCTCCCCAGCTACCCCTTCTCAAAAGGCCTAGGGGCAAGGGAGTGGGGTGTCCTATAACCATTTGGTTTCACTTGGTCAAGAATGGTTAGCAGCAAGGGCCTATAGCTATTCTACATCACGCATTTGCCCTATTAGAGATCAGTGATGAGGAGAAATTCCCAGCAGCCACAGGGAACAGCAGGGGAACACAAGACCACAGAGTTTTCACTAAAGACCACCTGCATTTATTGGCAACTGAGCTGCTCAAAGCTGTGCTCCTGGCTGGCCTCATTTGACACTGAAGAGGGAAGACAAAACCTAAAGAAATCAACCCCCAAATTCTTATAGCCTTGCAGAGTAATACTGCCTTTTGGTTTAAAATTTTCCTCCCAAGATAATGAATGTTAAATTCACTAACCTAAGCTGACCTACAGAGTACATCTCCATCCCACAGAACAGGTCTTGATGATCTTTGTAGGCTCAGCATACAGCTACAGCAAGACAGAATTTGGCAGTTTCCTCCTTGCCTAATTCTGAATTGCTGGAGGCAAACAGGAATCTGGTTTCTTTGATCATATACAGGTTTGGATAGCCTCTGCTAGGAGCAAGCAGATTGTGCTTGACATGCACAATCACACAACAGGTACATACATCAGAGCATCCAAGCTCACTCTGCAACAGAGTTCAACATCTGAAGGGGCTCATCAAGTCAACTGGCCTATCCATTCTCTTGAATCCTGGGGAGGAAAGGTCTGGCCCTGCAATCTCACCTGGCAAGACAAGGTACCGGCTGTTCTGAGACCCAAGCATCTCAAGCAGGCGCTGCTGCACTCCTTTGATTTCCTGCCAGCCAGGGAGGAAGCAGAGGATGCCACCTGAAACAGAGCAAGAGTTAAGGAAAAGTGACCTAGAAATCCAAGTGCTCTTCCGCAGATGCAGACACAGAAACAGCTTCTGCTGCACAAAAGAGACACCTGCTATTTGCCCAAGTCCACAGCAACCTTTAGCCCAAGAAACCCAAAGAAAAGCAGGGCCCTGGTCTGTAACACCCTCTACCAGTTGATCTCTAAGGAAACCTGCATTATCCTTAGCATGAGTGAATGACCGCATCTTGACCTGTATCAGAAACAGTATGGCCAGCAGGACTAGGGAAGTAACAATCCCCTTGTACTCAGCACTGGGGAGGCCTCACCTTGAATACTGTGCTCAGTCCTGTGCCCCTCACAACAACAGAGACACTGAGGTGCTGGAGCAGATCCAGAGAAGAGCAACGAAGCTGGTGAAGGGTCTGGAGCACAAGGCTTATGAGGAACGGCTGAGGAAACTGGGGTTGTTTAGCCTGGAGAACAGAAGACTCAAGGGGGACCTTATTGCTCTCTATAACTACCTGAGGTTGTAGTGAGGTGAGGGCTGGTCTCTTCTCCCAAGTAAGAACTGACAGGACAAAAGGTAATGGCCACAAGCTGCACCAGGGGAGCTTTAGATTGGATACTGGGAAAAATTTCTTGACCAAAAGGGTAATCAAGCACTGGAATGGCTGCCCAGGGCAGTGCTGGAATCACTGCCCCTAGTAACACTCAAAAAACATGCAGATGAAGCCCTCAGTGACATGGTTTAGTGGGGGACTTGGCAGTCCTGGGGTAGCGGTTGGACTTTATGACCTTCTAAGATCTTTTCCAGCCTAGCTGATTATGTGATGACAGATCCAGACACTATACAAAATGAGACCCAGGGAACCATTTGTCTAGACTTCATACTTGCTATGCTGTATCTACTTCTGTGAGCTCATTACAGCAAGGTTTCATAGCCAGAAAAAAATCAAGCCACAAGCAATTTGAGAGGCAATACCTACTACCTTTGAAATACTTAAAACTCTTAGAAGTCATCTGAGAGTCCTCCCTTCTCCACAAAAACCTCCGAGGCAAAGATATTTAACAGGAATGGGTCTCCAATACAGAAAAATAACTAAACTGCACAGCACAAGGTTGCAAATGCTGGAGCACAGACAAGTCTTGCCCTTCTTCCCCCATCCTGCCAGAACAGCTGCATCCAGGGACACTAACACTGGGGCACTGAAGACTCAGATGATGTCTTAGCCAGATTCAGAACCAGCTCATGCCACACTGCTTAAGACTACTCAGTTAAACTGGAATTCAAGGTGGCCTTGCAGAAGTCAGCTCAGCATCATGTTCCCTCTGTGCAGAGTCTGGGCTCTGCAAGTTTCACTCTCCGCCGCTGCAAAAGGAAAGAGCAAACAGGCAAGACAGAACCTACCTGGCTCTCCATGGGCATCAATCTGGAGTACGAGGTCAGTGATGAGATCAAGATCAAGGACACATTCATCATCCGATTGCTGGATAGAACAGGATGACACATGCAGATAAATAAGCAGCAATCTAGCAGGGAGCAGAAAGGCACACAGCTTCCCAGAGCATCTTCTGGAGAGAACAAATGCCTGTACTTGGACAGTTTGCCCAAGACTAGGAGCCAGGAACCTCAGGAGCCTGGTTTTGGCTCCATCTGGAACCTGCTCTGGTCGCAACTGCTGCCAGTTTCCTCTGCTGCACAGTGAGAACATACAACCTCTTTTCCTTCTCCAGACTTGGAAGCTAACCAAGAGTTGTGTACCTCTACTGAACAATATCTACCAAGTAACAAAAAATAACATGAACTTCTGGGGGACAGAACTGTGCCATATGCACCAGGAACTTCAAAGCCACCGGGCACAGAGCAGCAGTTTTTAAATCCCTCAGTAATTAGGAACACACCTATTAGGCCAGCTTAAAGAGCACAGGTAAAAATATCCCGTTCACAATAGAAAGATTGCCCTGAAGGCAATGGGACACCCTGGGCAAGTTTGCTGATGAGACAAAACTGAGAGAAGTGGCTGATCTACCAGATGGTTGCTCAGCCACAGGCAGGGACTGCTACAGGCTGCAGAAAGGGGCTGACAGCTTCTAGTCCAGCAGGCTGGACCAGAAAATGTCTAGAGGGCACTGACAACCTCAATGATTCCTGTAACTCCACGACCCACAACTGAAGTGAAATTACCCACAGCAACGAGTATGTGTCTGGAGGGCATTTTCCAGAGGAATAGTAATACTAGCTGCAGTCAGGGAATTCAGTCACACAGGTCGGTGAGCACTTAGGTAACAGACTGCTGGGAAGTCTTGGATCAGGCTTGCACAGAGTATGCAAACATTCAAATCTGCATCTACATATACACATAGGGAATTACAACGAGCTGTTAGCTTACTCAAATATAAACAATCTTCTCATTTAAAGAGGGACAAAAGTAACTTAAGCCTAAATCTGAAATCATCTTTATCCATAATTTAATCAAAATTCTCTGGGATTCTACTAAGCTGACTTTACCTCATGAGGGTTGACACAAACACTGTCCAACCACAGGGAAGAGGGAGCAGTTCCAAGCCCAAACCCTCCCCTGCTGACATGCCAGAAGTCAGTGCCTCACCCAAGGGAAACAGCTTAACCCACTCACCCACCTTGATCTCATAGTGTCGGTGTCGGTGCCGGCCCAGCTTGGCCAAAATCTCCTCCAGATAGTATTCCTTCACTGGGTACATGAAACCCGGCACCTTGACCACAGGGCAATCCCCAAAATAATGTGAGAAACGTTGATTGTCTCCTGTGGCACTCATTAAGACGAGGCGCAGGTCAGGGTTAAGCTTCTGGATGCCCTTGAGCAAGATGAGCAGGAAATCAGTGTTGACATCTCGCTCGTGGACCTCATCGACCACAACATGGCTGACACCCTCCAGGCTGGGGTTCCCCTGCAGCTTCCGCAGCAGGATGCCCACAGTGCAGAAGAGGAGGGCTCCTCCCCTGGCAGGTGGCTTGCTCTCCAGCCGCACCTGGTAGCCCACATTCTTCCTCATGTTGGGACCCAACTCTTGTGCCACGCGCTGGGCAACTGATATGGCACTGATCCTCCTTGGCTGGGTGATCACTACATTGCAGCGGGCGCCACGTCCCTCCAGGATGTAGTGTTCCAGCAGGAGCTGAGGGATCCTGGTGGTTTTCCCACAGCCTGTATCTCCTGCTATTACCACGACAGGGTTCTGCTCAATGGCCGATAGGATGGTGTCCTTGTGAGGATCTACTGGCAGTGGGTGGCTCTCCTGCCAAGAGGATCCTCTCCTTTTCCAGAGGGCTAGGAGATTCTGGCTAAGGCGCACTTCTTCTGCTTCCAACATGGGTATATATGTCTTCCCTGTGATTGCATCACTTATAGCACCAGATTCCTTGCTAAGATTCATCATGTCATCAGCAATCCGGGGCCTGGATTCCCTGATGTCCACTGGGTACTGGGAGAGACAGAGAAAGTTGTCAGGGGCAAAAAGATTAGTACTGGTCCTGAGAAGGCCCAAAAGGAACAAGTGCCTAGAACAGACTCAGCCTGAATGGCTTTGCAGTCACCATGAAGTTTTGCCAAAGTTTTGTCAGATTTTAGGTAACTCGACCACTTACATTCTGAACTGAGGGTACTCAAAATGAGAATTATCTTGGGCAGCTCTCTGCATTTTCTTCACTTCATCCCCTATTTTAAGAGGGGTATTAGTGCTGACAGGCACAAAACAGTAACTTAAGCTTTCCAAGCCAGTGGCTACACTGCACACAAGTGACTCAATGGCCCATCAAAGACAACTTTTGGAAACTATCAAGTTACACCACCACCCTTCCCCCCCTCAGGAAGCCCAGACACATAACTTGCACAAAACATAAGCATTCAGCTAAGCCAGAAATAGTCTATCTTGGCAGAAGAAAAAACAGAAGTCCCACATCCCACAGGAAGAACTAAAAGGACCAACAGTAGGTCAGAAATTGTCAAGAACACAAATCAAAGCATCGGCCCAGCTGTTTGCAGGATTACAAGTTCAGCTACAAGTCAGTACTTTTGGATTCAGCCTTATTCAGAGTCACAGAGCCCTCCCTTTCATGCAGTGTGACAGCTCATGTTCATGAAAGCATGGTAAGCAGACCAAGATCCTTCAAGATGCTGCTGGTTTTCCAACATTTTTCACCTTTAGTTCAGTCACTTACAGTAGGTCATTCAGAAGCAGCTGCTGTCTTCGGCAGCGTCTTGGCTTTTAGTGAATGGCCTTTAGCGAATGGACTACAAGGGATATTCACTACTGCTTGTTTGCTTTACAGCATCTGTAAAGATACTGTAAAGATCACCCGAGACCTTTACTGTTCAGGCCCAAGTGGACCACATCAGTGACTTACTTGCCAACTTCCAAATGCAGGCATTATTTTCCACGACTTCAATAAGCTCCACACGTTTGAACCTGAGCTATGATCAACCTCATCTTACCTTAGTGCTAACGCCTGCTTTGACAGTGAATGCTACCTAGGAACCCCTTCTTGGCACTGCTTCAGCTCCCACAGGTGTCTGTTCACCACTGGTCCACCAGGAAGAGAGATGTCCTGGGTGGAAGCTCCACCAGCTGCCTCGGGACCTGCACCCACCACTAATGTACAACACTGGGAGAGATGCTGCCAAGGGGAATGTGCTAGTACCAGTACCCGGTCTGTGTAAAGCTACAGGACACAACAACAAAAGAGTTTAATGGAACCAATGCCTGCACAAGGCAGCATTCATAAGCTTACAAAGGAGACCCAAAAGTGCACTCTGTGACAACCCAAGAGCCAAATAATGAACACAAACATCACAGACGCATATAGAGAAGGCCCACTGCCCAGAATGGGCCTCCCTTCCCCAAAGGTCAGCAAAGACTGATCTAGTTTTGTGGCAATCTATCAAGCCATGAATTCCCTCAACATTCTGACATGAAGCATTCAGCCACATGCAATTCCTGAAGTTAAACAGGATCAGCCAAAGGCGATTCTCAGACAGCTGAGCAGGCCTTACATGATTCAGATAGTTCTCAATCTTGCGCAGGGTTGCCTCAGGGACTTTGATGTGGCAGGGTTTCCGCTGGTTCTCACCAAGCTCCCGCAGTGAAGTCATATTGTACATAGCATGGCTGAGGGGGTTGTTGTTCTTGTCCACCAAGCCAAGGCTCTACAAAGGAGAAGGCAGACAATGCTGTCAGGTACAAGACTGCTGCATATAAAGCCCTGGTATATAGAGTATGTGGGTCCTACATGTTTGATTAAGCTCACTCCTTACCTTATATCCCAAATTCATCACTTTCTGCTTTAACCATAGCAAGAAACAAAACATGATCTCACCTCAACTCACCAGTGAAAAAGACACTCTGGAGCCAAGTGGTACCTGCTCAAATACAGGTCTTAAACAGACCCACCAAAGAAACAGCAGTCGCAACTGTATCTGACAAAACCCTCTGGCAAGGGCTGGTAACTCTCTTGCTATGGTACTGATACATTGTGCCAATTCAACAATTAGTCCTACACCATTCTTGGATGTCCCTACTGCCGATTCTAGAGCCTGCAGCGAAATGTTTGGATTAGTTCCCCTACAAGAATGAGAAGATAGTCTGACTCAGTAAACAGCAGCAAGGTAGCAAAGAGAACAAGCTAACACTTCCAGGTGATCCCTACACATCACTTTTTGTTGAGAGCTCAAAACAAGCTTAACAGCCTTCACAGGTCAGACACTGAACGGGTACAACAGCAGCATGCCCCAAATCCTAAGATTTGGAAATCCATCTTTATTAAACAAGAAATCAAGGATTAGAAAGTTGCAGGCATCACTCTGCTCAAAAATGGAAGTCAGGTGCAAGGAGCCTCTACTCAGACCAGTTGATACAGGATGTAGGAGCTATATGCACTTACTTTCAGCTTCTGACAGGCCAGTGCTGCTGCTTTGTTTTCTGCCTCCACCTTGCGACGGCCCTTGGCAGCAAAAGTCATGGGGCAGGGCCAGCGGAGAGTGAGCTTGCAGATCTTGGTCTTGGTGCCTACTGTACGGAACTGCATGTATTCCTAAGAGACACATCAACAACAACAGATGTGGGGAGGTGTTAACAGCCTACAAAACTAGGCAGGCATTTCCAAATACACCCCAATACTTTTGGGCAGAACTTAACTTGCTGGGGTTTTTGTTTGTTTGCTTTGATTTTTCTTTTAAACAGTTCAGTAGAACAGGTTTACTGCACCCAGTTGAACCCCCCCAGCTCACAAGGCACTGGCTACACAAAACTAAGAGCAGGCAGCTGTGTGGAGAGCACGACTGAAAGTCTACGGGGTGGAGCACAGCTACTGTTTGCTAAGCACATGAGGTCTGGAAAGGAGGTGGGTGACACATATCAAGGAGGAGGATCACTAGATACTGGCAAGAACTGAGTTGTGGAAAGATTCCACCAGCACAGAAACTACACATTTCTCCAAAAAACCAAACTTGTTTTTGCTGCAGATATATGGGGAAACGCAAACCTACTGCCTTCAAAAATATTCCCCTTAATTCAGACAGCTGCTCCTCTATTGCCCTGGCCTCAAGTAACAACATTCCTCATGTTTCTATTAAAATATTCCCTCAATTTTCACCCTAAACTCTTTTCCTTGCTCTTCAGGCTGATTTTTCTAAACCTATTTTTAACTTCTCTCCCTAGTACTCAACTGCCCCCTAAAAGCATCCAAAGTGACTCCAGTTGGAGTCTTTGAGCTTCATCCCTGGCAGGAGTCAAACAGTACCTTACCTTGACCGTGGAGGAAGAGGTTGCAATCTGAATCACTTGGGCCAGGAGATTTTTGGGAAGTGGGAACTGTGTCAGGGCACGGATGGCGGTGTTGTCATCTGTCATTTCAATGGAACTCCCTCCTCGGCTAGACGGAAGATGAGAACAGTTGATACACAAATAACTGCTCTGTGCTCAGACCTATCTCACATTATGTCCTCTATTGAGGTCTTGAAACTAAGCAGTTAAAGGCACAGATAATTCTTGATCATCTGAAAAGTCAAGCAGTATCTTGCCACTGAAATCTGTCAGTCATGTAACCATCACCCAGTCCAGCAATGCCACCTACTAAAAAGCAATGAAACCTTTAGACTAACACTACAAACCAGACTACATCAACAGCTTTTAACAGATTTAATAAATAATTCTGAATACAAAAAGCATCCCTAAAACCAATCCCTACCAAAAGGTCCTTAGAGATTTCACTCCTGCTGACTACTAAAAATCCAGGATTTGTGCCCATAAATATGAAGTCAAGCAAGCAACTATGGTGATGAAAAGGAGCAGATTCAATATTGCCCTCAAAACCAGGGTGGTAAAAAACTGTCTAAGTGCACAGTTTCTGGGAATTGAAATCATTTTAGGCCCAGAAGTGTCAGGCAGGCAGGTAATAAGTAGGCAGCAGTTTATCCAGAGGGAAAGACCCCAGAGAAGAAGCCTGAGCGTCCCCTCATGAGGACAGTCAGGCAGGAGACCAGGCTGCCTGGCTACTGCTTGCACAGGAACGGTGCAGCAGAGAGTGTTCAGCCCCTCTACTGGGCTCACCAGCAACGTGGGAAGCTGCAGCTCAAGTATGCTTGAACTACAGAGGTGCACAAGCTACCAAAGTCTCTCATTTACTGCTTTGACTTAGTAGCTATCAGGGCAGACACACCTTGCATCTCTGCCTGGGGTTCGAGCATCTGGATGTGACATAGGTAGATAATCAGAAACATCGATTGCTTCTTCTTCCAGCTCTCCTTCCTCCAGTTCCCCTTCCTCTAGCTCCCCTTCCTCCAGCTCTTCTCTTCTCATTGCTTTAGGCATCCTGCCCTGTTCCATGGGCTGGATGGCATCATCTGGCTCCATCCGTCGCCAGCAGGTTGACAAGTCAGCAAGAGATGGTCCAGACTTGGAGCGCCACTTTCCCTCTGAGCACCACCTCTCATCCGGACAGCCAAGCTGGTCAGCAAGGAGACGGTACTTTGCAGCATCAAATAGCTCATTTCTGGGCCCCAGCAAACCCCAGCCCTGCAACAGAGAAATACATTCATCGTTAGCTACGCTAAACAGATAGAAGTGTCCAAGGCCAGGCTGGACAAGGCTTGGAACAGGCTGGTCTAGTAGAAGATATCCCTGCCTGTGGCAGGGGGGTTGGAACCAAACGGTCTTCAAGGTCCATTCTAACCCATATTACTATGTCATTCTATGAACTGCAGGAAACCAAAACACATTTGGCAAAGGAGAGAAATGCAAGAGCAACTTCTTCATATCCCGCAGAAAAAGAGAGAAAGAAAAACAACTTTCAGAAACTTAAAGATTTTCACCTACCATTATTTGTTAAGAAAGGGAATCTGTTCATGAACTCCACTTCCCAGGGCACAACCGCTTAGCATCTCCTGGCTTGTTAGAAAGGGTGGGCCAAGATTTATCAGTATTTTACTATCAACTATATTTAGCATACTGAAGCTCTGAAACCTACCTTGGAGGATGAAATGCATCTCTCTTGGGAAAGCCTAGTCTAAGCTTAGTCTAAACAAGCATAACCTTAGGTAACACAAGATGAGAATTCAGGGAACGGTTCACCTCCTTTCATTTCACAGGAACAGTTATTTGTATAACCAGTAGTAAGACCTCTCTAACTTAGTGGCTTTTGAAACAGAATAGTTCCTAATCACTGCTGGCCTACCACCTGCATTTAGGACTGAACCTTACATGAAGCTCCAAGCATACTTAAAGTGCAACACGTACCATGTTTTACCAAACCACTGCAATAAATTAGAATTTACAACTTCAGGCCTCTCAATGGCCATGTATTACACAAGACTGCATTATATCATGCTGTAGGAGTGCCTCAGACAGCAAGAATTCACTTTGCCAGGTGCTGTACTCAGAGCCGCTACATTCAGACACTATCTGCACCAGATAGACCCCACCACTTTTCTTGAACTGATGACCATTTAATTAAAGCATTTGTAGCTATTTCTGTAGCTTCCCATCATGAGTATCTTCCATTAGGTTTCAGGGCTAGCTGGCAAAGCACCAGAGTTAAAGCCTTACATGCTGGACCTGCGGCTTCAGAGTGCTCAGGTTTTAAAGTTCTAAACTGAAGTACAGTTTAGCCATTTTCAAAATCTGGGGAAAAACATAGTGTAAGTGTAGGTAAGAATTTTTTCCCTTGAAAACCTGCAGGCTCACAAAGAAATTAGGGAACAATGCTTCTGTTGCACACTGACTAGCGAGTCTGAAACAAGATTATATTTCCAATGAACGAGCATCAACCATGCTTCAGGTGGAAGGAAGTCAGTGAGTGAAACAGGTTTTGCTAATCACAGAATTAAAGAAACCAGCCTAGAAACAGGGCCAGCTAAAGACAGCTTCCTGCTGCAATTCTTAACTTCTGAAGCCTAGTTATTTCTTAATGTTGCTTTCTTGATTTACAAGCAAATCAAAAAGCTTTCTTATTGTTAGAGCATCTGCAGCATCTTCTCTAAGCTCCTTAGTGGGAAAATATCACTGTTCTTACTACACAAATGAACAGGAAACTGCAAAGCCAACACACTTGCTTGAGGTTACAGACAACAGTCAGTGGCAGAGCTGAAGACAAAACTGCATCTTATTCTCAGCTATGTAACACTAACTTCAATGTGACATTTATAATTCTACTGTAATTGTTTGATACTGGCAGTGCACAGATATCAACTGGTTCCAGCCATAAAATAGCAGCAGATTAGCAGAACTTTAAAAGAGTCATCATAAAACAGAACATGTGATCACCACACTATGGCTTAAACAAAGAGGAAACAAGAGCCTCCAAGTACTGAGCTTGCAAATACCCATCAGTAGCCTGACACAAGTGTGAGTTAGTGAACGGTAACAGCAAATATACCTGAGGGAAGCTCTACTAGCCACAGATGGTAAGACTAAGATAAAAGCTGATTACAGTCTAGGGCATAATGAACAAAGGTTGGAACCCAATTTAGTGAGTTCACACCTGGCTGAAGCAAGTGGGCTTTTAAGCTCAAATGGATTCTGAGAGCCCAAGACTTCACCCTCTACCCCTGATTAACAAACAGGCCAATTAAAAAAGGCAACAGGTAAAAAGAGAGAAGAGTCAGAAATTACATTGCCAAAACAGATGAGGCCTGCACACTCAAAAGCCTGTTTGTTCAAGATAAAGAGGAGCATAAGCTCACCTTGAAGAGCTGACATGCTGCAGCTGCTGCCTGCCTCTCAGCATCGATCTTCTTGGTCCCATAGCCTTCCACTTCCACATTCTTAGGCCACTTTATATGCAGAGTGACTTTCTGAAAAGCAAATATAAGCAGTAAAGTGAGACAGTAGAGACTAATCCCTCTCCTCCAGCAGGAGCATACCTACTTCAAACATCTCTGAACTCTGGGCAAAGAAGAGAACTACAAATGAAAAATCTCAAACAAACCACTTGTTTGGTCGCTTTTCTGGGAAGCTCCACTCCAGTCTTGTAGAAAGAAGAGCCTGAAAAAGGGACAGGAGTTGCCCAGAGTCACACAGAAGCTGCAGGGCTCGGCCAGACCCAGAAGCCAGGCTGGCTGCCTGCACAGCACCACATACTCCGGGCCAGACCTTCACAGGCTGCAATGTGGCAGCTCAGAGGAATCAAATGCCAACAGCTCATTACAAGAACAATTCAGATTCAGTTAACCATTCTTATGTACAGTGCAGCATACCAGACCATGCCTGAGAAGCACCATTCACCCTCCCAACACATTTCCAATTGTACTGGCAAGCAAATCTTCCTAACTGCTTCCTTATTCTAATTTTAACCAGCAGCACACTGTACCACAGTTACACAGGCTACCATACTCATTGGGACCATGAGAACCCAGCCTTCAGCACATGCTGCCCAACACAAGCTATTAAGAGAACTAACAGTACCACCAGAGCTCCTCTTATACCAGTGCAGTCGGGTGAGAGCAGCTGAAAAACCTGCAGAGGCAAAGAATGCTGAGAGCTGAACCCTGTCCTTTAAAAAAAACCCACTCCAGATCAAGAACTCGTTCTACTCCTGGCCCTGCAGATGCTGTAAGCTGAGTTTCTGCAAGGCTCAAAGGAGGGAAATGCCTAAGGAATTCTCTCCTGTTTCTACAGCAAAGATGAAAGGTGGCATTTCAGTTGGCTGGGAAAACCCCACCTATAAGGCTAGCGAAAAGGCTCCTGACTTTTCAACAGTCTACAGCTGGCTGGCTGCCTGCCAGCCATCTGAATCTCATCTCGCTGTAGGAAATTGCTGCGTACTTTGCCTAAGGGCTAGGCATGAAAAGGCACAGATCTGATGAGAAAAAAAATTGTCTCATGAAGGCCAAGTTACTTGGTGCTCATGAAAAAAAAAAAACCTTGTTCGCTTCCAACTGAGACTTCTCCAGGTTCTCTCACCCATGCTTCCATTCCCAGACACTTTCTGGGTTGCTGGGTTTTGGTTATGTTTGGGGTTTTTTTTGTGATTCAATCCTCATTTCTTACAAGAGCTCCTTTTTTAGTTGTTGTTTTTGTTTTTAATCTGAAGTTATCCTCAACATTAATCTATAAAGCACTAACAAGAATGTGAACTGATTACGCAAACTAAAATGATGAAGCATTGGTTACGGTATTCCAAAGTTTAAGTTAGGAAACTGCATTACTGCTCAAGGAAGAAGCAAGAAAAAACAACCCACAAATAAAAAAGGAACTCTAAGGTAATTATTACTTATTTATTGCTTAAAATGCAGGGATGCTTAAAAAGGATGTGGTAATAAAAACGTCTGGGAAATTTCAGACAGAATGCTATTGGAAAATGTTAATCCATCAGAACTGAATCTTTTCCTGGAATGTACGTTACAGTTAAACTTCAGCTGGAAAGTGCTCTCAGCAATAGAAGGAGAGCTGGTATGGTAAAAGACGGCAAGGCCTCAAACAGAGAGCACCCATCGGTTAAGAACTCCTGCTCCGTTTATAGCAGAAGTTTATCACATTTTTGGATCTGGGCCTCTCGCATCCCAGTGAGAGCTCAAACCACTTGGCAAACAGTTTGCTTGGAACTCTTCTGCTTCATTTCACAAAAAAGAAAAAGAGTCTGTATTTCATTTTGCCCTTAAGTAGGATTAGAAGCCTCCCCTCACTGCAAACAAATTCTTCTTTGCTGATTGCAACTTAATATTGTAGGCTTAGGCATTTGTTTTATTAGAATCTACAATAAAATCCAGGCCTACTAAGGGCTAAAGTATAGCATTTAAATTTTTACTTTCTAAGGTAGCTGGATACACATCTGAGTGCAGAACGTGCGCCTCTGCTGAGAAAAGCTGGTTCCAGCAAGCAATTTGAAAGAAAAAAAACAATCCATCTTTACACACACAAAAGGAAGACAGCACCTCTGTTTATATAGCTGTTAAAGTATGTGAAAATAAAGAAACAGGAAGACATGAGAACATTTCTCATCTGAAAGATCATGTAACTGGAATTAAAACACTTCTATAATTTTCTCTACTACAGAGTTATTCTTGGACTTGCAGCTTTCTTGGCTCACTTCCCACTCCATGCGCCACACACCTACCCACCACCCATCCCAGCACGAGAGGATTACCTTTTTTCTTGGCCCATTGGTGTGGATGTACACCAGCTTGTCCCTCGCATGAGAAATGCCCAGGGCTCGTCCAATCACGCTGTTGAGCAAGTTTTTAGGCTGTGGAAATTCTTTTAATAAGTCTCTGGAATCTAAAAGAAAAAAACAACAGAGGAACTAAATGTCTTAGAATTCTTGTGCAGTCCTGTTCAAAGGCATGTTCTGACACCTGCTTCACTGCAGCTCTGCGAGCATTCATGTCTCTGAGGTTACAGATAGAAAAGTAAGCAGAGGTATTAAGTGGTTCACCTACATCAGCAAAACGGCACACAGGAGTGCAAAGCCTCCTGAGCTCCAAATGGAAGATGACAGACACTGCAAATCCAAAATGGGCAGCAATACCACATATGCCATTCTCCCAAAATGCACAGGCTGTTTCTCCCAGTCCTCTTTTAAAAGTATTGATATCCTCTACTTCGAACTGCAACACTGACAGGCTCACTCCCTGATTCAGTGGCACTAACTGTCTGGAAAGACTTTTTTTCTGCAAGAAAGAACATAGTACCAACTGAAAAAAAACAACAGACTATATATTGAATCTGAATACAAGTATCCTAGGCACAGAATTCAAAGCCCATATTAAAGCACGGAGGTGGTGCCGTTTCCTCGCTTATGGAGGCAAAAGCAGCTCTGTGTCATTCTTTGGTATTGAAAACCAACTGAGCAATAACTACTTTGATCAGACTTTGGTAATTGCATCCCCCTCCTGAACTACACAAACAGGCAGATCCAACAGCTAGCTGCTGCTGTGAGGGGTAAATACTGCTTCTCCCAGGCTCTGGCACTACCACTGCTCCAGCTCTTGCGCAAACCCCATCGTACTAGGAGATCATTTGCAGCCCTGATCTGACAGAAAACTAAACCAGAAAAAATAATTACTCAGGTTTTTACTGGGCTCACAAGTAAATCAGCCAACTGCACAGTCCTGCAGGTACCCAAAAGCAGTGCAAGGGAACAGGGAAGAGAGGAATGGGATCTCCATTCCAGCAGCAGAAAGCACAGCCAGCCCCTCTCACCCTATGTTCAGCATGCAAAATGCATGCTCCCCGGGCAGTCAGAACTTCGTTGATCTTGCAGGCCCACCAGTGGGTTTGAGCACTACTTTCTACGAGCTGTACTTCTCTGTGAGTACTCAGGGGAAGATGAATCGTAAGTCAACAACACACTATCATTGGGACCGCCATAATCTGGCATTTCAGATTAAGCTACAAACTCCAAGGAATAATGACCCAACAGTCACACTCACAGTCACATCACCAAGATCTGCGATCCTGGTTTGTCAAAAATTCTGACCATGGATTTGCTGTAATGAAGATACACAATAACCAGCTCCAGAGAAGAAAGCAAGCACTTAAAGGAGAGGCTCAGTAACACAGGTATGTGGAACAGACACTCACCAAGAGGCTGCTCAGTGAAGGCAAACTGCAGTTACGAGTATGTATTATGAGAGCTCACCCAAAAGCTGACTGAATGAGAAATCACAGGTGTTTCAGGGAAAGCAGAAGACTTACGCTGTACCACTGCAGGCCCAAACCTTGTCTGACTGGGTTGGGTAAGGGGGAAAAAAAGCATGTTGCTGATTGTATCATCCTCTCAAGAAAACAAACACAAACCACCCGGCATGCTGATCCAGAGCTCAGAAAAAAAAGCAATTACTGGTGACACCCAGTTTTTAAGCTTCTTCCTCCAAACTACCCGAACCTCAGAGAAACCACTTTCAGAAGCCAAATGGACCAGATACAGGAATTTGGGTTCCTTAATATATACAGGGAGACGCTGAAATACAACCTCCATGGTACGCAATAACACTGTTGGGAGCTGGGTATCATTTGAAGACAGGTCGCATTGTAATTTGACAATTGGCAAATTCTCACTCCCAGCTGGAACGGCCTCAAGTTGGCGTTACTTTTCAACCCAGTACATAGAGGACAAGCTGGTATTTAGAGGGCAGCATCAAAATGAACAGATTAAACCTGCTGCCTGCTCAATTTCCTTCAACTGCATTGATATTGGAAAGACTGTGCAACACACTATGGGCTTTCTGCAACTCTCCTCTGCGTGATGCTCAGCCATGGTATCTCCCATTATAAAGAATAATACAAACAACCCAAAGGCTGCTGTTTCTCACACATATGTGAGCAAAATCCTTGGACAATTACAGGGGAATAGGCAGGAAGTAGTCTGATTTCTGAATGCTATTTGTCTGTGAATTACCTCCTATGTATTGGCAAAGAGAGCACAAAAATGGTCTCAGCATAACAAAGAACTACAAGCCAATTTTCTGTAATTGCACAGCAAACGTAGTATTCCTACCTACTCACACAGCAAGCATCACTATATTCAGACTCTGACCTGCTCAGGAGAACTGAAAAAGTGACTAAGGCTTTGGCAGTCTGCAGTTCTATTCCTTTCCACATTGCTGGGATGCATGGAGGGAGGAGTAGTAACACAATTCCCAAATGCGCTATTAAATTCACTTAATAAATGAGAAATTAAAAATAAAAAGAAGCAACACACAAAGCCCTCTGACACCAGCCTGTATTATTTGGCCTCTAGCTGCTTCCTCTTTCAAAAACAATAACCCGAGAAACTCTATAAGTAACAGGCTGAGGTATAAGCACATTCTTTTTAAACACCCTCCAAAAACCAAAATGCAATTACCTAACAACAGAGCCAATTTCTCACATTCTGAGATGACTCCTCAGTGAAGACTAAATATTTAATCCATTCTAGAGCAAGGAATAGGATCTTTAGGAAACAAAGCCTAGTTCTGGCTTGCAGAGCAGGCTCTGAATTACCACCAGAGACACACTGTCTTCACAGCTGACAATGCCATATTCAGCAGTACCATCTGACGTATCAACAGCGACTCAAGGCTTGATGGATTACTCTCAGCCCGTTCTTATCCCCAGTTTCAGAGCTGAAAGGATCTTATCTTGCATGAAGCAGTGCCTCACTCATAGTTTTTTAAAATTTCTAAACAATCTGAAATTGCAGAACTGGATTTGCAGAATCTTTCCCTCCCTGCCAGATTGGATTTCTTGGCATCTTCCTCCAAAGAGCATCTTAGTTCTCTCACTACTGAGAATGGATATTTGGGTAGAAATCTTTTTAGTGGTAGTCACAGCCCTGCAGAGTCAAGGAGGAGAACCTAATACTCCCAAAACAAAACAGAGTTTATTTTTATACCCAATTCCTATCAAGCCAGAACCACATAAGATGTCCAAACCACAGCTCCAACATCATGAAGGAATATTAAAAGCCTGCCTTGGACAGCACATAACTCAGAATGGGGTTATCAAAGAAGACAATTAACTCATTTAAGTTCCTCAAAGCTTAACTTTGGCTTAACTTGGTTGTGAAAGTCCGGGGTAATTCCAAGCACCACTGACAGAAACTCCCAACTGTAGATATTAACCTCAACAGAGCTGACAAAAAGTAAAGTTAAGATCTGACAAACAGTAAAGACACTTGTTAGGCGCAACAACAGCACATAAAATGGCCTAGAGTCTTGCTCAATGAAACCAGAGGAGCACCAGATGGATTTAAACAGTTTCTATCTTCCCTCAAATTCTTTTCCCCAGAGAAGTAACAAACAAGCAACAAGGACAAACTAGTAAACACAACAGTCATCAAGATATAAGCCCCCGCAGTAATAAATTCAAGTCAGTGAAGAATGTTCCTAACACATCAAAAATTTGCAGGGAAGAAGAAAGCCCGTGGCTCTATAATATCCAATTCATAAGGAATTAGCCTAGACATGTCTTAGAAGGGAGAGAGAAGACTCCACCTGGCAGTTTAGCTTGGAGTACACCAAAATACTATTGCTTTTTGGGGGACTGGGGCTCTTCTAAACCACCGCCTAGGATCCTGACCTAGGCTCTTTTCAAGCTACATAGCAATAAAATCTGCATGCACTTCTTGCCTTAACAAGAACATACTTCTAACTTGGTAAAACTGACAAGGCTTCTTCAAAAGCAAGTGAGCTCATCAGAGAACAAGCATGACCGATGGCCAACCTCCATCCGTGGTTAAGACCAATGGCCAACCTCCATTCACTGAGGACTCGGCTGGATATGTCACTCCAAGACAGGAATCAGACCACACGGCACCCAGAGCTCCAGTCCAACCTCAATGTTTCTGTGACAGAGACAGCAAACTGAATTAATCTTTCCTAGAGCAAAACAGAGGTCAAGATCACGTAAGTCTCAGTAACAAGCAAGAAGTGCCACAGACCTGGCTGAGCAGGCAGATGAGCTCTCTGCATCACGGAGTCTGCTCCAAAACCCCACCATCAAGGACAGCGTAGCAAAGCCTTAGACATTAATCCAAACATAACCTTAGCATTTTTAAGCTGGCCTCAGTTCTGAGTTGAATTTTCTGTGTTTGCCTCCAAGGCTAATAACAAAAGCAGTCAAATGAGGAGAGCTAACAAGACATCAACTTCTGAGCTGAAGGCTTAGAGCTTGCCCTCAGAAGCAGATCTTTAAGTAACTTTAACGATCACTATATGATCAAGTAGCAGCTATATGTAGGGCAGATTATGTCAGGACTTTTTATTTGCTCATCTGAAACGAATCTTCTAATATCACCAGCCTCTCACCAGAAGAGCCTCCCATGGTCAAACTACCTCACAGACTGGAATAATGAGAGAACCAAAGCCCAAAGACAAAACCGCCCAAGTACTCTCTGAGAAAGCATGTTAGAAAAATCATTGAGCAATGAAGTACAAAAGCAGGAAGAAAAAAATATAAATTGGTTTACTGCTTTTCTCAGGGAACACCTGAACCAGCTCATTATACAATAATTTGGGGTGGTTTAGCTTTTACTTCAGAAGTCAGTTAATAAGTCAGTCTGTTGAACAGCTTGAGTGCAAGAACTAAAGACTATCTGTCTCCGAACTACAAGATAAAACTCAGCAGGGCTTCTGAAAGGAAAATGGAACTGAGACCCAAAGAGTTCAGAAACTACAGATAGAAAATAATACTTTAACAGAAAAAACATGCTGGATGGTGGGAAGGAAGCAGAGAACACAGAAGGACGGGGACACGTTTTTATGTAAGAAACCAAATTCCCAAAATGGAAGATCACAGTGTAAGAAATAAAAGTCAAACCAAAACAGTGGTTTTAAAAAGGAAAATGTAGTAGTTCAAGTCACAGCCCGGATGCAGTAACCTCCAGCACAAACTACATGTCTGTCTAAACTAGAAGCATTCTTTGCTCTTTGTAACATTAAAAGAAAAACAACTGTCAAACGACAGCAAAACATACTTTCAAATATTCCTTTAAAAAAATGTAACAATTCCTTCTGAACTGCAGAAAAATGTTTACCCTTCGAACACCTGAAGCCCATGCCCTCTCACACCCAGCTCTGCTGTAGGCTGAAGGACTGACATCCAAAAGAGAAAATAAATCTCCCAAGCTTTACACATCGGTGGCCGGGTTTATGGACGCTGCAAATACCAGGACTGGTGCTCGCAAGAGCTGTCCGTATCACGATCAGCGTTTCATTCCACTTAGGCAACAAGGCTACCTGGTGGAAAGCCAGATCGAAGCCCTTTGTACATGCAACGCAGATAAAGCAACGCTCAGAGCCACCCGCAGCGTGCTCCAGCTCTGACCTAACGGAACTTGCTGAACAGCGATGGCAGAGCAGTTTTCCTGGCGGATGCTCGATGGGCGTGCTCAAACCATCAGGATTTCTAGCCAAAGAACCATTTCTGATTTTCTCCTCGCGTCAAGCCACAGCGGGCGATCAGAAGCAGCGAGGACTTTAGGCCAGGGCTGACTCGGCCCGGCTTCAAACCAGCGACCTTGAGCCGAAGGGCTCCGCACCCCTTTCTTTTCTCTGGAGAAACCCAACTCTCCTACCAACAAAGAGCGCCGCGCACCCTCGCAGCTGCCACAAAGGCCTCGGCCCTCGCTGCCCGCCGAAGCTCTCCGCGCTGCCCCCGCCGGGGTGCCCCCACCGGCCGCATCCTCCCCGCCCCCCCGGCCGCGGAGGGCCCGTTACCTGCAGCGGCAGCAGCGCAGCCGTGCGTGCACACACCGCCGCAGCTCGCCGGCTCCTCTCCCTTGCCGCGCATCCCGGCGAGCAGCCCTTTCCCCGGGGCAGGGTCGCTCAAGGCCGCGCCGCTCGCCCGCGATGGCCGTCCGCCCGCGACGCGGCCCCGGTTGCCCCT
>JAOEHY010040417.1:0-34163 GCA_025447955.1 Psilopsiagon aurifrons | reverse complement strand
CATTGGTGTTATCAGCACTGTTCTCAGGCCACAAGTCAAAAACACAGTGCTGCACCAACTACTAAGAAGGAGAAAAACGACTGCTACTGCTGAACACATGACAATCCCAAATTATTCAGACCTCACAAGTGTATTACTGAGTTTTTGCAAAATGCTTGGGGGTACAGTTTTAGTGAAAAGTATATTAAAAAGCTTTGTAAGATTATTCAAATAATGATCTCCTTGAAGAGATATTCAATTCACTCTATGTCTACTTTGCTAATGATTGTCTGAGATACTGATAATTATATCTGTGTCTGTTTAGTTTTCCAGAGGAAAAGGAAACTGGAAGAAGCTGACCTGAGAGACAGAAAAGGTTAGGTGGTGGCTCTAGATTTGAAGTTGTTCAAAATGTATATAGGCAAAGGTCCTTATCTTGTTGGTCTGTAATGCAGACACAGAAGTAACAGGAAATCTTCAGAAAAACATGTAGTGGAATGTAATAAAAGCCTCAGTCAGAGGTCAGCAGCTTCAGGCTATTAATAAACACCAAATTTTCCTTGCATGTGCATTCATGTAAATAATAGATACTTCTACGCATGCATGTAGCAGAAGGAAAGTATGAAGCATATGCTGAATAGCCTCAATTCAAACATGATGGTGAAATGAAAAGTTGGAGATGAGAGAAATAGTGAGGAAAAGTGAGGAGAAGTCAGGAAAGAAAGATTGATTCAGGTATGGGTGTAAAGAGACGGAACTGGGGATACGAATCTTACAGTGCAAGAAAGGTAGACAAGGAAAATAACACTAGAGGAAATGAAAGAAAGAAAAATTGCAATGAAAGTAGAAAGAAAATAATGGGAAAGAAGAAAAGTAGGAGAAAATAGGGTATATTTGTGTTGCTGCCAAAAAGCTGTGCACTGGCACGCTACAAAGATCTAAAAAAAAATCCTCTTTTCTTCTGCAGGGAACAACTTTGTAAGGCTGAGGCTGGGAAATACTGTTCCAAACAGTGATTCTGGGCACAGTGAAAATTTGTTTTTTGATTATTTGGCCCTAAAAATTTAGACCTGAGCAGGAGTGACAGTGTGAAAGAGGCAGGTGGGAGATGGTGGTCCTAGTAATGCAGTTGTTTCTCTAAGTAGCCATGTTACCTACAAATTAATTTTGTTTATGAACAGCTAAAGCATCAAACCCTTATTTAGTGTTGCATATGGAACTGAATGCCAATGCTTATATTTATCTATTCAGGATTTAGTTTTGGTTAGGCATCAGCTCCCTCTCTAGCACTTTTGCCAGTCCTCTTTGCATAATGTGGCAGAGCAGGCTTTTGGCAGGCAGCTCTTGCATAAAGCGGGTTCCAGCTCCAGGGCCAAAGTACAGAAGATGCAGCCCATTTCTGTAAGCGAGTAACAGGAATCAGACATACTAGGCTGCAAGTGACACTTTCTATTTTGGGCTTCCAGGAAATGCATGTTTGGACACACCAGGCAGCTGCATTGTTTTTATAGCAGTTCTTAATCAAGAGCAATCAGGTTAATGGATGTGTGCTATCTTTAGTGACTGTTTTGATATTGGGATCAAGAGTTACTTAATTTTTCCAGCTGTAGGTATAAATCTGATCAATCTTTCTGAGGTTTAGAGAATACCATATGCTCTAGCGGAAGACCACCTCCATGAAAATGTCAAAGATTTTATAATTTTAATCAAAATTATATTTGTCTTGGGTTTGTTTTGAAACTCACATGTTTATGGTAGAGTTTATTCTTTACTTCCTAACACATGCTAGAATTGGAAAGAACTGTTTCATTGTTTTTTAATAAGATATGGAAATCTACCTGTGACCGCTGGCATGTAAACAGCTTGCCTGGAAAGGCATGCAGGAAAGGAGCATGTGAGGAGTTAACACACTTAATAATCTCTATGGTTGTCATAATAAGTAATGCTTCTAATAAACATGCTAATTAGTTGACATGGAGAAAAATCTTCTGTGTACATGTTGGACTTTTTCATATTATCCTGAATGCAAACACTACCTTATCATATCCTTACCTTTGAACACTACCTCTACATCATTTCCTGAGTTTAGACACTTGTTATTGACTATACAAAGACCAGCAAAAAGACTTAATAAAATCTGACAGCAGGCAGCTTTTCCTGCCTGGAAAGATTAAGTGCTTAGCACTTTGCATTTCAATTACCTAAAACTAATGGAAAAAATATTTTATATTTTAGCCCCTGATTTGGCAAATTGCTTGGAGGAAAAAATATTTCTGATCTAGAATTGCATTATTCTTTTAAAAGTGGTTGAAAAGTGGATCAATCTATTGGCTGCAAGATATAACACTGCTTTTTTAATTAAGCAGAGATTACACAAATTTTAATCAATGCTACTGTGCGTTTTCTTTTTGCTAATGCAGCCAAACCCAGAATTTTAGCTCTTTCTTGATGTAAAAGTATATTTTAGAACTGCTTATATAAATTGTTTCCTATAAGTCATGACTATTCTAATCTTCATAAATAAGCTAAAATAGTTTATCTTTACCAAAGCCCACAAATGAATGTAATCAGTGGAGATTTTTCTATTTGAATGGTTGTTGTATGGAATAAAACACCAACTTGAAATCTAGTTCTTCATTTGTTTTGTTTAAACAAGAGTTCTTCATGCAGAAAGATGGTTATTTAAAGCAGCACATACAATTTGAGTCACACTGTTTACTGAATACCCTCTCCATAAATTATAATTATATCCTTCTTTTTCAGTATCAAATAATTCAGTTTTAACAAGTGCAATGCATCTCTTGGCTTATGGATAAAGGACTTGCCAATTTCAATACCTGAAGTGTTCTCTTGCAGAGCAATCATGTATTTCCCTGCAGGTACATCATAGTTTAAATATTGTTAGTAAGAGTAAAAAATATCACTTTTGATCATGAAATGAATGATGCAGAACATGGCTTGAAATTATGTATGAAGAATAATATAATTTCAAAGGCAGAGGCCTTGATGCTTCTAAGTTACTTGTTCAGTCAAATGTTCCCATTGTAGCTGACGATGGTTTCTCCTGAGCAATATTGCCCTGTTAGCCTGGGCAGTTGCCAGTGTTACTCTCATTTATTCTCATCTTCTGGGAGAAGAATTGATAATACGGATCAAGCATTCCTTTGTTGCAGCCATATTTATTAACAAAAGTTACACAAAATTCCGTTATCTTTGGGTGCAGTGGAAATGGTCTGTTTTTAGAGATGCTTCAGCAGCAAGTCCTACATGAGAAGGGGGAAAAAAAAATCACTCTGCTCCAGGCTTGCTGATGCTTCTTTCTACTTTGTTTTTGGCATGTTCATGATGCAGAGGTCAGGCTGTCTCACAAAAGGTGAGCAAAGGCTATGATATTGGGAACCCACTAGATAATTACCTAAACAACAGCCAGACAGAGATGTTGGTGTTTAAACTGACTTTCTCACTGTATTAGGAGAAAACTTTTTTTTAAGAAACAGAAATTTGGGAGAATTGTATTATTTTTGAAACATTTTTGCATGGGGCTGAAACTCTCCTTTACATGAGAAATAATTGAAACAAACATCCAGTCCAATGTATCTGTTACCTGTGTACTTCTGGAGCTTGCAGAGGATGTGAGAAAAGGCTCCAAATACCCTCAGTTCCCTGGTGAGAGTACTGCCTTCAGCTTGCCCTTGTACAGCTCTTGTGAGTCTGCAACACTGGGGATGCCTTGAGGATCTCCTCAAACCTCTGTACATGGTGCTCCACTTTGCATAGGTATGTTATTCACCAAGAAGTTTTTCAGCTAAGATTTCTTTCAAAGATGATCTGTTCTTACTGTATCCAAACAAATGGTGGTGTGCAGAGTCCTCTCCAAGAAGAGAGACCTGCTTTAGTGCAACAGTGAAGATCCTGGTGACAGGGGAGACCTGGGAGTGCAGGATCACCAATCAGTTTCTTCTGCCTCCTGGTTTCCAAGTGCTGGGCATACCCAGCTGCCAGCAGTTCCTGCATTAAAACAAAACAAGAAGTTTCTTTTAAAAATTCCTGACTAGTTTTGTTTAAAATATTCTGTAGAAAACCTGCAAATGTATTTTTCTTGCAAAGAATAAGAAAATGATGACAGAAGGTAAAATAAGACAGTTTTGGTATGTTCTGGCTCTGTAGAAATCAGAGTCAAGACCTTCCCTCTGTGGAGCCAGCTTTGTGCTAAACCTTCTTGAATCAGTTTTCAAATTAGTGATACACAGTTTAAGTAATGTCTGATAAGCCCACATTATTTCATGAAATAGAAAACTGACTTAATACGTAAACAATAATAACTGAAGATTTTATAATCTGCCCCACAAGGGTCCAAGCAGTAGTGTGCCAGATGACAAGGCACAATAGCTCAAGAATAGCTCTGTGTCTGGGAACTGAGTGATGGAGCATCCAGTCAGCACCTCTGAAGAATTGATGACTAATTGGACTGCCACTGTATCAAGGAATCACTTAGATTGTTGTAGTGCTGTCCAAACAGAATGGTGAGAAAATTATAAAGAGGGATTTTGCCAGTGGAAAACTTCTAATTTCTGGTTATTTTTTGTGTGTTTTTTTTTTTCTTTTTTTTTTTTTTCCTTTTTAAACTGCAGGTATACACTTATAACTCAGTTGACTGTACGTCTTGCAAATGTCTTACTGGTTGAACCTGGCTCGACCTCTTGTACTCCACTGCACAGTCTAACACAAAATACTAATTTTCAACCCTAAGATTCTAATCAGAAAGGCAAAGCATTTAATTAGTACTTCAGTAGATATATTATTCTTCAATGGAAATGGCTGTTTACAAATTTGTTGGGCAGTGTTTGCTATACATTTCACTCTTGCTCCAATGTATTTGCTTCGGAGTCTGCATAATAATCAATAGTTAGCAATCTCTAGGATGGAAAAGTTAATGGAGTGGATTGGGATTGCTGTTTTTGACAGGATTTTTTTCTCTTATCCTTTTTAAATGCCTCTACTGAGATAGGCTTGGTAATAGGGAAAAAGGGGTTGTTCCTCAGGCAGAACTGTCGGCAAAAGAACCACTGATAATCTCCAGTATTGCATAAAGCACTCTTATTACTGACAAACAAAATGAGCAAAGAGTATCGTGGAAGTGATTTACAGCTGCTGTCACCCACTTGTCATGGCAACATGTAAGCGTAACCCCTGAGACCACAGCCTTGAAGAGAATAGATAGTTTCAATTATCTAATTTTCACAATGAATGAGACCAGTTTATTGGAAATCTATAGCTGGTTGAAAATGGCAAATGGTAACTGTGGATATATCCAGTTCAGTGCTAGTTAATTTACAACCTCTTCTGAACTATAAAGTAGCAATGCTATTTCTTGAAATTAACAGAGGCAGTATAAGTAGCCAGGGCAGAATAAGCAAACTTTATCTTTCCTCTTAATGGCTTTAAGTTGCTTGAATTTGTGTTTATTTATAAATGAGCAGTGGCTGGAAATCCTCATCTGTTTTTCTCAGAGTTTGGTCAAAGTTTGTAACAAAATGCCACATGCGAAAAGCAAGTGAATAAGGGTGACATTTGCCTCAGTAACAGCTTAATAGAATCAAACAAAGAAGCTGGCAGCAGCTCATGACATCTTTACTATGAATTGTTCTCAAATATACGGTGACATTTCACTATTAAACAGCTCATTGTTTTCTTAGGCTTTGCATGTAATTTTGTGTTATAATCCTTAAGTATTGTCCAGTATATTTTAGAATCATGTGCACTGAAAGGATGGCTGCAACCTTATTCTTGGCCTCTATTTGGCACGGAGGCTTTATTCCTTGCAATATCTTTCTTGAGTCAGTGGGGGAGTGCTGCCCCTTGCCTGTGCAGCCCTTGTGACGAGGGATGTCTTCACACCTGCTAAACAGAATTTGACCATAACTTTAATCCTGAAGCTATGGGAAATCTCTGATTTATGTAAAGCCATTGGTAACTTGAGGGTTAGGATGGGGACACTTCCTGGGAAGCCATCGAAGACCTCAAGAAAAATGTCTAGAATGGCTCATATTGGGCTATGTGGTGGTGTCCTGCACTCCTCTCATGGATATCCGTAGCTCCATGTCCAGATAAATTGCCACACAGTTGTATAGACAGGAACACATCCAACAAAGGCATGCAGATTGATTCTAAGACACTGTCTGATAAATGGAAATCTTTTAGTTTACAGGGATTTATATGAATACCTTTTGTGGATTTGTTTACTTTTCTGTCTATAAATGAACATCAAGTCAGCATGGTACTCTTGCAAGAGACTTGACTTCCCATCCTTACAGTAACTATTAAAAAAGCCTGTTAAGGAGTCTGTTTGAGCTTTGGTAAAAAATAAAAAGGCAGTCAAATCCTTTGAGAAAAATGTTAGAATGGCAGATGAATGAAATTGTGAGAAAGGTAGAAAACCTAGTGTAGGAGCTATGAGAGTGAGGAAAAGCTTTGCAGAGCCTACACAGGTACCTGCATTTTTGTGAGCAGCAAATTCACACAGTGATGACAAACCAGCTCCACACAGAAATTATTTCTTGCATACAGCAAATAGCAACCTGCATTTCTCATTGCCTTTGCAGAGGTGGCTAGAAGACTGGCTTCTTTTGCCTTTTCTAGGGCCTTTTCTTCATGTCATCTGCACAGTTAGATATGATGAATGCTAAATTCATAATTGCTAAAGCAATTCATAATTCTAAATTGCTAAGCAATTAATTATGAATTGCAAAATTCTGAGTTGCTAAGCAATTCATGATTGCAGAAGCAAGTATGACTTTTTGTGTTTTCTGTTTGTTTTAAATCTTAATGTCCACAACTCAGGGCATTCAAAGGAACTTCACAGGTAAATCAAACCCAAAGACAGAGATCAGCTACAGGCGATAGCTGGTTCTGGTACACTGATGGTAGAGGGCAATTAGAAAAACTAGGGTTGTATATTTTGTTGAACAATTAAAAATAAGACCCTAGAAGCTGCTTTTAATCTCCAGATTCAGTTATGACATTCCATGTATTCGATTTCAGAAATATTGATCTGAGACAGATCATCTGTTTTTAATAGCAGATAATGACTGTTAGAGAACAGTGAGGAAAGTCATGTTTCTGCTAATGGCCAGCATGCTATCCGTAAAATAGGAGCTGCCTGCATTTATGCTAAATGTAGGAAGTTTCTTATTGATATCTTCTGCCATTTTAGATACAAAGATAGTCAGTCTTTCTTTCAATAAAATGGCAGTCTAATGTCCAGATCAATAACTGTGTCCATCTCTGGAAGATAGAGCAGATTCAACCTTTTGCTGATGTTTTGTTTACAGATATAGAAAATGCCATCCAAAAGAATTTCGTTTGCCTAACTTTAACTGAATACAGATCAAAGAAGATCTAGCATTTGTTAACTGGGGAAATGGGCTTGAAAAGAAAGAGAAATGTAAATGTGCTTCAAGGCAGTAGAAGGATCAGAAATTAAACAGTTGGCAGCAAGTGAATATCCTTCCTTTACTGGGGGCACTGGTGGCACAGTTCCCTGCTGCACTTTGCTGCGTTCTCTTACCTACCCAGAGTGAGAGATGGGACATGGATCCTTTTTGCATGAATAGCAGTCAATGTCCCCTGTATAACACTAAGTATCTTCTTTGGACCATAGAAAACTGTGTTCTTCCCTTGTGTCTGCAGCACAGAAAAGAGGAGATGTTGGAAATTTTTTTTCAAGTGCAAAATATGGGGGAATCCTTCTGTTCAGCAGCAGCTTGTCCATGGTGATGACCTTAGAAGGATATAGTGACTAATGTATTTTCACTAGGGATTAGTCCATACGTTAATGTAACAGTTGAGTTGCAAACTTTGCAGTGCTTGGATCTAGCTTTGTCTTTTTTCTGCCTTACAGAGGCCACAGAATTTATTAAAATTTGATGTAATTACATCTTTGACCTATGAAATTCAGCATGGATGATTGTAAAGCTGGCTGTGAATTATAATCCTTGGTTGTAAATCCTCATAGGATTGATATATAATGGAAGGGTGTAGTCTGCCATAGCACAGTGTGAGATTTGCCACTCTTACTCAAATATAATAAGTACTATTGCATTCAGAGACTGCTCACTGAAATCAGAGACAGATGCCGAAACATGGTCCTTTCCAAAAAGCATCCCAGAAAGATTCATAAATACTGTAAGACATTGGAAAATAGATGGGTGTAGGCAAGGCTCAAAGGTTGGTGTTGTGCTCTGCCAAAAAACTGGATACTTTAAGATATCATAAGGGAAGAGATGTCTGTGCTATTATGCATTTAATTTCATTTTTATGGCACAGTTTTTCATACTGTACATGATGATCGAATGCAGCAGCTGGATTAAAAACATTTATGTCCTGTTTCCTATGGAGGGAAATCAATCCTTTCCTTTCCTTGATGTATTTCCTATGGAAGAAAATCAATTTAATGTATTTTCTTTTATGCGAGTTGGCTAGTGATTGTAGGAGGGGGAAAATGCTATGCTTTATGTGAGTGTAATGAAAGCAAATTCTTGTGGCTGGCAATTAAAATGTATTTAGAAAGAAAACAAAAGTATTTTCAAGAAGGAATACAGTTTCTGTGAGGTCTGAAATGAACTTCAGAGTGAGCCAGGACCATCAAGTGTCCATCATCAGCATTAATTCAAAGAGACTGCAAGGAAATGAGTTTTAGTGAAAGCCAAATTTGACAGGTGCCCAAATGCCAGTTCAGGCCCTTGAAGATATGCCCCTGGTTCTTACCAAGAGATGAGAATAAAACCCAGTCTTGCTGACAAGCATCCAAAATATCTTCATAAAAGAAGATGCTGCAGTCCCTGCAGCGTGATTGCCTCGTTTTCTTTTTCCCCAAAGAATGGATGATTGAAAACAGGGAGATAACTCACTGTGGTCCGGTTCAAGGTAAGAAGAGGGGATCATGCAGCAATGAAAAAATGCAATACAAAATAAAAATAGCCTGATCAAAGCTATCTTGATCTGTGATGAAAACAGAAACTCTGGCCCATGCTGAAGGAAATGATGGCAGCTGCAGCCTCTCTCTCTTACCCTATGCTGGTGAGTGTCCAGCTCTGGGTGTGCACATAAAAAACGAGAAGCTGCAGTGAGGTGCCTTCCTGTGAGGGACACTTAGCATAGTAAGCTGTTTCATTCTGTATCAAATTGCTTAGAAATAATACTGCCAATGGATCGTAAATTGCAAAAAGAAATTTGTATTCATGATGATTTAATAAACAGAGCAGAAGAGGCTAGAGACAGACAACTTCTGGGAGCAACCATTTCTTTCATTGGAAACTGTTTTGACATGCAAACTTTCTGTTGAGAAACTATGATTTTTCAGGAGAAGTTTACCAGGACAAATTTCAGCATTCTGGACCAATGAAGAAAAGGGCTTATAAGTATGTTTCTTTAAGGCAAAAGCAGACACACTCTCTTTATCTGTTATTGGCATCACTGATTTTTCAGGCATTCAGAGCCACATTGCTGCTTTTTCCACTGGTAATTATTCAGTTTTAAACAGCAAAGTATTATTTATGTAGTGAGGTAATGTTCTTTAAAGTAGTTCTCATAAAATGACATTAAATTTTCTAGGTTAATATCTTTGAATTCCTTTGTGGCAAAACTGCTGAACTTATGAGTAAACATTTAAAAAGTTTTCTTTGCAAATCCACAAATCAAGATACAGTCTGCCTGACAGCACCTCATTTTTAACGGTATTGTCAGTCAGACCTTGTCTTCAGCAACATCTGTCTTATAAAGTTGTCATTTTGTGGAGTTTTTAGTCAAGACTACCAAATTGAGCTTGGAATTTTGCATGTAGCATATGGATGGGGATATAATGATACTAGGAGTGCTCAGCATCCAAAACTGGGTGTTTTAGCACCTCCTGTTAAGATAAGGCACAGTCACAGGTTTCCATTTACCCTCCTCCCCACCCCATCCCAGGTCTGGGGCTAGCCTTGTGTGGGCAGGGACATGGGATGAGGGTACCAGAGGAGTCTCACTTCTGGACAGGTCACACCTGATGGTTTGTCTCCAGGAGAAGGTCTCTGCCAGGCTTATGCTCGGTAACCACTGCTTTCTGCTTCTCAGGGTGAAGCTTCAGATATCTCCGCTGCAGTGTTTCCCAAGGAGCTGGGAGCTATGCTGGCCTTTGAGTGTCTGCTGCATGCTGCTTGCTCCACGTGCATTGATGATACACTGCCCTCATCAGCTTAAATCTAAAATACCAGTGTGACGGAGTCAGGAAGACTCAATAGTCTTTGGCTCAAAGTTCAAAAGAGAAAATATCACTTACAGTGCTTTATAAGCCTTGGGGCAGTATTTAGCCAGGAAACCTCTGTCTTCTGGGTCTATCCATTCTCTCAGCTGGAGAAAAACTACTGATGTTCATGTCTTCAAGTTGTCTAAAGGCTTCAACCAGCCTTTAGACAACTGGCTCAGAAAAAGCTTCAGAATTGAGGACAGGCAGTTCTTAGGAGGTGTTTAGCAGGTGCAATGTTCAGGGCTGCCTTTTGGTACTGCTTTGCAAAGTGTCTGCACTGTCCCTAGCATTGTGAGGCCCTGGAAGAATCTACTTTGCACCATCAGTAGCTGGAGCTAAGTCTTGTGACTGCAGTGATCTCTTCCCTCCCAGCCAAGTGAGAGTATGGACAATAAGCAAAGCCTATTTGTGACTTGATTTATAAGAAAAAAGTTATTAAAAGAGACAGTATAGGAAAGAGGAGATATGTGATTTCCTTTATATCGTTTCCCCTGTGATTTGCTGCTTGTGCGTTCAGCAAAAAGCAGCCTACAGGACTCAAAGTCCCCCAGATTTTTATAGAGAGGAGGAAATAAAGAAAACACGACACTATCCATGAATTTAGTGGTAAAACTTTACCGCTTTCCTCTCTCAGACCTAGAGCAGATTTCATCCTCAGAGTTTCCACTGGAAAATTTCATTTTATCTGGGACTAATGTTTTGTATGGTGTATAGGAAATAATGTCAACTTTTTTCTAGCTGAATTAAAAAAGGAGCTAACATTAAATAACTGTGTCAGTTCATATGGAAATTTTGGTTTATGTCAAGGTTATTGTTCCTCTACAGTGTTAAACAAAATTAAATAACCTGCAGAATTCATGTTTTGGGAAAAAACTCATTCACACTTAACTTATTATTAATGACATTGTTCAGATCATTGATTTGACATCCCATATGGTTAGCCAATGATTACAGAAAGGCCTTCAAAGAATGTATATTAATGACATCAATTATTGCAAATGATAAACTTTATGGATTGTCATGAATATCAAGTGACACCTAGGATAAGATCAACAACAGCATGTGACGTGTGAAGTTATACGAAGCAATTAAGGTCATGAAAATTTAGCTTAGTACCTCTTTTTAAAAAAGGTTATTCAATTATAATAATGGTCAATTCTCAGCAGACAAAAAAACCATCCTTCATCTGGTTTCCTCCTGGGCATTTACTAATGGAGCTTCTACCTGCTGTTTAACATTTTATCACATCATTACCAGCAAAAACAATTTACACTGGCACGACTAATTAAATTGATGCTTACACACCTCACTTATATAGGAATAGGTGCCCTGAGTTCTGCATGCAACCATGTTTGCTATCAAATTACTCACTTGTAAAAAGACTTTTTAAATGTCTAATTTTACTTGTTTTTCAAAAGGACCAGACCAAAAACGAGGGAACAGCTGATAAGGCAGTATGTGATGCATCCATTGTGCTGGGCTATGTGTTCTGCCTGTTTTTGGTGTATTTGGCCCTGACACATAAGTGCTGTGGTGGCCTGGCTGTGCTTGGAGAAACTCACTTTTCACAGTATGTGTACACAACATTAATGTATGGGACAGTCATGCTGCATTTTGCAACAGTGGCAGGGTGAGAATTAGTGCTCATAATTAATTATCCAATTACAAGCATTTATGGTAAACCCATAATTAGTCAAATTTCCCAGGTCCTAGTCACCTGCCTTTGGAGCTTCCTTATGATGTCTCTGCAGTGGTGGCAGAAGGTGATTTGGCTGCCTCAAGGCTAAGGGCTGAGTAACTTGCTGCTCTCTTTGTTGGACAGTGGCGGGGTTTGAGTTGCAAAGGGGCAATTGTGTGGAACACTGAGCTGGGCAAAGGGAACTTCCACCTGTGGGGGGTGCTGGTCCTTCTGGGGGCTGCTGCAGGCTTCTTTCCAGAAGGACAGGCTGCTTCCACTGGGGTGACCAGGATACCTGAGTTATCTTCACTGTGGCTTTGGATAACCCAGAGGTATTATGGCATTTCAGTGCAAAAAAAGAAGTTAAAGCTTCAGCTTTTTTTAGCTGAGAAGATGAACCACAGGAGTTTTGCTCTTAGGAGGTTTATAAATGCTTATGAACCCTGTGGATCTGTTTGATGCTCTGTTCCACTGCGGTTTCTGTTTGAAGTGAGAAACTTTTGATAGAAGTGACGTACTTTATGCTTGAAACAGGATTTACATCGCAATAAGATGTGAAATGCCTTGGCCAAGGATATGGAGCTCATTGCACAAGTTCCTGTGGACAAACAGAACCAGGCTCTGCCCTGAGGAACTCCCAGGCTATGATTTTGTAACAGGATTTTGACTTACATGTCTGCTAATGGGGGCAAGAAGAGCAATAAATGAGATTGCACAAAGACAAAATCGAAAAAACTTCAGACTCCACTGAGGTTTAAATAAAGCCAGTGTAACACACTCATTTTTCTTAGGGATATGTAATAACTTAGAAAAAGTATTATAATGGACAAATATAGATTTTAAGCCTCAATCAGCACCGCACCGCCTCCTTTCCTGTGTAATGATGCTATGAATTTTCACTTCAAGCTGCCAACCACTGATTCATCTTCACATCATCTCTTGCCATTAAACTCTGGGTGAGTTCAATTTTAGAGCAAAATTCTGAAGCAGGGGTTATAAAGGAGATGGACCTCTTGAATTTTGTATTTGAATTCTGCTTGTCCCACTTATCTTTTTATGTTTATTTCAACCAGACTCTTTTTTGTGCCCTGTCATTCAGTATATCATCTTCGATCCAAATTAACAAAAGTACCCAAGCCATCTCTACCTCCCTGTCTTTGACATTTTGGCACTCCCTCATTCCTCATCTGAACTTGGTCTGTGGCTAAAAATTGTAGTGTCATCCACACAGGTGAAAAATAGTTTGGTTCAAACAGATTTCTGTCCCTTCAAGGATCAAAAGCATGATAGATGAAACCAGAGTAAGTTAGAGGGTTTGGGTGTTGATCTGGGACACGTCAGACTCAAATTACCTGCTTCTCTCTTAGAGTTAAAATGAAACACAAAAGATAAGCCAGGTGGAATCCAAAGTAAAATATCCATGCTGGTAGAAATATTATGTCCTCTGATCCCTTCCCCTGAGCTTGTGCTGACAGTTATTTAATACTTCTAGAAATGCTTTCTTTTGTGTTCATGCAGCTGATGTGAACTAGCTTGTAAGAGAAATCTGGGTGTTCAAACGTGTATGCTTTGACACAGCTTGACAGTGCTCATGCAGAAAGCCATGAAGCAAATTAATGTTATTAGTTGCTAGCTGGCTGGTTAGATTTACGAGAAATTTTCAAACCTCAAACCCCCAAATAATCATTTCTCACAAAAAAAGGAATTTATTATACCATTAACTTTGTTCCTAGCAGGTTTTCCAAAGTAAAATCACTAACTGGTATAAAACTTTTATTGCACATTTTAATTTATTTCTCCCTTCAGTTAGGAAATGTCTCAAAGGCTTATTTTGGTGTTCTATGCTGTCATTATTTTTCATAGATAAAGAAAAATATTTGTAGCTATTTATTCAATCCATTGTTATTTTGAAACCTCTGTCACTTTCCTTTTTGTTCGTGGAAGGTCAGAGACAAGAAATACCAATAAAGAGTTGACTGAATGGGAAGTAAGTGATGTTTTCTGCATATCTGTGGCAATACAAAGGACGAGGATGAACATGAAGGTAAGACAGTAGCAATTCAGGCCATTTTAGTGCTAGGACTACACTGAAGGGGTGTGGATTTACCTCACCTGACGCATCCAGATTAGGAAAGTAATTGCACTGGGATGTCTGCATAGTCAGTAGAGACACAGAGGTGCTTCCAGTAGAATGATCTTTTTCCATGGATTACGCAGGGTCATCAGCAACTACATTTCTACTCAAAGTGCCCAAAGCTGGGTAAATTCTTGGAGCTTGATAATGTTATGACAGTACATGCTCTCCTTAACTGATGCAGCTGAGGTCTCAGGTGCTGGATCCTGAATGCCCACTTTCAGGAATTCCACAGTAAAAATTTTCCTATGTGGTGAGAAAACATTCTGTGAGAAGTACACGGAGTGAAAATAAAGTACCAAGCTTGCTTCTTTACTGCTGTGTGGATAACTATACAAAGGACCAGGGGAAAAGGTTTAAATACTTCAGAGTGAGACCAAATGCTTTTTGACTGCAGCATAGGTTTAATATTCAGTAAGAGATATAGCAGTGGTGGATCAGCTCCAGTGCAGAGGGGTTGCAAGCTATTGGAAGCCTAAATTTTCAATAAGGATGTGAAATTTCACTATCAAAAAGGTAGGCTGTGATACTTACAGGAGTAATATAAAAGCTTTTGATGGAGAACTACATAAACAGAGAGAGACCTGAGAGTGGTTTTTGGTTGTATAAATAATGAATATTCCCAGGTTCTTAGTGAAGGGTTCTTATTTCCTCCAGTGTAAGGAGCATCTCTGTGGATAAAATATCTCCAGTTTGTCAAACCATTTGTTGTTTGCAATATTACTGTAAGATTTCCATCCAGTTGTAAATAGTAGCTGAAGTAAGAGAGTTCAAAAAGGATCAATATTAAAACCATCTTCATAGCTCAGAAAATCTAGTTGTGGAATCAGCTTAATCTGAGCTTCAGAAATATAAAAACAGTGAAATACTGGTTGCTTCCCAGTGGATGTGGCAAATCGGCATTTCCACTCTATGTTATCCAGACTGCCAAACCCTTCAAGCTTTTTCCCCAGCCATCTGAGTTTCCCAGCCCTGACACAACCTTCCCAGGTGTCACTCTGGTCCCAGCGACCCAGGTATTTCAGTGAGTGTGGCTGTGGGTGGCACGGTGGCCATGCTGTGGTCAGAACAGTAGCATGACTCAGTTACACGGCACAATTTGTGCCTGAATATTTCTGGTTTTCACTTTAGGCTCACTCATAATCCTAAAACACAGGGATGTATTGCCAGTCATGTGCTTATTAGAGCTGTTATATGCTCTGGTTTTCCTCTGATAAAGATATGATTTAGTGGGCTACAGGAACTGCTTCTGGAGCTAAGGACTTCTGCAAAGGGGCAACCATCTCCAGCAGCTGGTATTCTTAGAATTCAGCCTTGTTGGGGAGAGTTTATGGGATTGCCTTTGAAACTTATTGCACAGGTCAAATTCAGTCTGCTTTCTCTTTCATTCCTGTCAAAAACTGACTGACTGTGTTTTCCCTGCAGCTGATTGTGAGTACAAGATACCAAAATTGGAAGAGTACACTTTCATTATTTAAGTATCAGACAGTAGGATGTGTAGCAAAAGGAGATGATGGAAAATATTAAATCCTTTGAGCAAGATGCTTGGGAAAGCATTAAGGCAGCTGAGTGCTATGCCTTAGTGCACCATCTCTGCTAATGTCCCTACACCCACACTGCAGGCAGAAGGTGTTTTTAAGAGAGGATAACGCATGTGCGGACATGGTGTTAAAAAGTATCACATCCTCTAAACTGCCATGTCTTTCATCTCATGATGGATTATATGTAACACGCTGCTTCACAGAGCATAGCATAGCACCGCATACCCAGTGTCCCCAGTCTGGACCCATAATGCTCCACTGCACCTCTGCCTTCACTGCATTGACTCACATCCAGCAGTGCCACTGCACAGGGTCTTGCTGTTGGGCTGGCCGTACTGAGTGGGACATGGGAGAAGGAGGAGGAAAGGAAGAAATTACAGCTTTTACAGATAATCATCCCTCAATGTTGCATAATTTTCACTTTATGCATGTTAGTATAACATGAAATTCAAGCAAAGTGGTGATAAATAGCCCTTGTGAAGAAAAAAATTGACCAAAGCTGCCTTCTGCAAAGGTACATCTGCAGCTGCTGCACCCAAGTGATGTACAAACTGCACAGCAGGAGACAACTGCAAATAGATTAAAGATCTCAAACTGCCCTGCTTCCTGGTTTGATTTCTGTCTTTTCTTTTGTCCTCATGGCAGCAGAAGTTGGTAGTGTGGATAGATGGATAGATGATGGTGTACAGTCCCTGCATGTTGGATTTGTAGCACATAGGTATATCTGGGGTTTTCTGAATGGTCTCTTGGGCTGTTGGAAATGGATCCAAATGCAGCTGGACTGTAGATTGTAGTGTGAGAGTATTTCTGGAGCCCAAGCCCAGAAGACCTCACTTTTGTACCCATGCCTGGTGGTACTGTATGCTGCAGAAGAACTGAGATTCTGGCATGTATTCACACCTTTGGTTCAGCCAAATCACATTTTTTTGAGGGGACAGACACAGAGCATTCTGCAATGCTTGTGCACTGCAGCATGCCAGGTGCCGCTTTGTCCCCTCCTCTGACATGTTCTTAAGGTTGCATTTATAAGCAGATGAATTCTGAGTAGGTCTCAGTTGCCAAAAAGAAAAAATGAAGTGAACAAGAAAAGCATGACATTGGAGCGCATGCCACTCATGGTATCCAGGAGTTATCTGGAAATTAATGGAAAATTATTTCCCACTCAGCCCACATAGACATCCGAATCTGGGTACTGTCAGCTGCTGCAGCGTTTTACAAGACAGCATGCACAGAAGAAAATCTTCCTGTTAGTTTATTTATTTATTTTCAATCTTTATACATTTGCACAATTAACAGTTTCAGCACTGAACCTGCAGTTCATGAGTACAAATGTTTAATGTGCAAACATGCAAATACTATGAATTCACTGAAAGCTAATATAATAACATGGTAGGAGCAATACATTAATTCTTTAGCAAGAATGAACACATTTAATTTTCTATCATCATGAGAGCTGTTTTTACTGTCACTAATCCTTTTTTAAAGATGAAGTGTTGGCAACACTGTTATATTACTTGCTATAAAAATAAGTGAATATTGATTAATGTGGGTGACTTAATTTAAACTGGATTGGCGTGTCATGCCATTTAGATTTTTTCTGAATTATTTTTAAAGCAAGAGAAACTTCACTGTTACACAAATACATGGCTATTTACATTTACTGTAAATTATTTTTTGTAGCTGTCTTCTTCAAGCTTTATTCATCTGTATGCAGGAACCTTTGAGCCTTGGTAAAGCTCCCATATTGTAGCTGTTACTCACCTAAACTTGTCCTCAGTGTAATACAGTCGAGCACATCACTATAAGTATTCTTTTCTTTCTATATGTGTCCATATTTTAATCATTGCATTAATCTTGGCCAGACACTATGGGGATTTCTGTGGGTAGGGAGGTAAATATTTAGTTAAATTTTAAAACTTTCGTGGTTTTGATGTGTTCAAAGACTTTAAAAATTTGAGTCTGCAGTGCCTGTGTTAAATTATAGTGTGATTCTCTCAGTTGCTTCTTCATGTGTGTTTATGTAAATAGAAAAGTTCTCTATGTCATTTCTTAACATTTTCCTGTCTCTTCACATACATATGAAAGAAAATAGCATGCTATTTCATTTAAAGAAAGAAGTATTCTAAGGTATAGAATCTGTGAAAGTAGCGTGAAAAATTGTTTTGTTCGGGTTGTTTTGAATGACTCCTTTGTGGTGCGTTCTGGTTGTCTCCCAAGTTTGATAGCAGAAAGATTAGAAGGGATGCTGTAGGAAATGTACAATTTCTCCAGTTCTAGGCAAAACTGGCAAGAATGAGAGTATTAGTTGAATAAGAAATCTTAGTGTTGCTCTGTGATAGGCACAGACAGTGTCATGATGTTCTGTAAATCTGCCATGACAATGACTTTCTACTTTTTCGGTTACATTTTCCAGATCCCATATCAGCTAAGGAGTGTAATCACTTACTAAGTCTGGTTTTATTCAAGATACTCCTGAGAATGCTTATCTTTCCGTGTCTTCAGTGAGACTGAGCATATATTCAAAGACAAGCACACATTTAAGTGCTTTCCCAATTTATTTTTTTTTTCCCTGAATCAGAGTAATGCTCTGAAACTGTTTGGAGAAGGATACGACCCCCTGCTATCTGCTTCTGCTCGATCACATCCTTTTTGAGCTACACTTTTTTGTCTGTACTTTTTCATGGACTTTTTTCCAAGTATACCAGCGAAATGTCACTTGTCACCTCTCAGGAGTGGTATGGGTTGGCGCTGCAGAGGGAGGAACAGGAGGAACACTGCAGAGGCATTGCAGGAACAGGAGGTCTGAGTGCCCCTGTGTAGCTATGACCTGGAGGCATTGCATGGCTCAGTGTAACACAGTTCCCTACAACTTTGATTCCTTTCCGAGCACTGTAACACCAGTGAATAATAATAACAAAGCTGTTACTGGGGGAAAGAATCATTCCTGTATGGGTAAGTTCACATGAGATTTGAGTGGGATGCTTGCAAACTTGAAAATTAGACTGGAGAGAACAAAGAAGAAGCCGTAAGCTTATTAGTCACAGAAGCAATTTTGTATGAGTTTTCTCAGTTTCCTATGAGAAGAAATATTTTCAAAATGGGTTTGGTTGCTAATCTGATTATGGCATCTTGGAAGTTAAATTGAAACATGAAATAAATGAAGGCTTTTGGAGTTATGAATTAATTAGAAAACTAATTAGAACAGATAAAAGAAATGCAAGTCAGTGAATTGTTTTTCTTATCTCAGAGTAAGAACATTTAAATTGAAAAGATGATATTAAACAAAGCCCACAAACAACTGGAAATCATGTTAGCAGAAAGAAAAGTACTAATGGGGTATTTTTTTTTTGCATCATGATACAGGTTTTCAAAAATTATGTCTGAAGAAGAAATAGCAGTTTACAGGAGCAGATGTCTTCAGGCTCTAGGACAGCTGGAAGAGAAATGCTGAATGGAGACTGAGTAGACGGAGAGAGAGATTGAGTTGGTGAGTCTCAGCAAGTGCTTCACTGCTGTCCATTAAAGGAGTACCTGTGGGCTGGCTCTGTGCTCTCATGCACTGGGATTTCAGAGCAGGAGCATTTCAGTGTGCATTGTGGGATCCTGACCCTCATCTGAGTGATTGGGCAACGCCTGGCCCTAGGCCATCCTTGCTTGCAAAGGATGCTGTAGGCACTCCAGCTGCCTCTTTGCACCAAGAGAAATTGGGGAATGTTGTCAAAGTCAATAGGTTTGAAAAGTAGCCTTAAGACTTTGGGTCAAGTTGCAACAGAATGTGCCATAATTGTCTGAACCATCTGTGCATAACACCTTTTGTATGGAAAAGTTATTGGGCTGTTTCATATATGGTAACACTGAATATAAACTGCACTGAATGATGAATAAATCAGTGCACTGTCAGAAGAAATCAGGGGTAACTGCTAGAAATCAGATAACAAACTGTTTCCTCTTAAAGAACAGGCAGGATACAGCACACTGTATGGGAGAGACCTATGTGCATTGAATCTCCCATGCTGCTGCTGGCACTGTTAGCATTGATAATAAATTATCAGGGAGGGTCACATGCAAGCACCACAGGATGGGGCACCAATGGGCCCAGAGAGGCTCCAGAGACCATTCCGGGCACAGTGCTGGGATCAGCAAGGCAGCTATGCTGTAACACCCCACCTTGGGGTGCCCACCAGCTTGAAAAGCCCATGAGTGCCTCACAGGCCCTAGAGACACACCATATTTATGTTGCTTTAGAGAGATTACTAAATCCATTAATAATGGTCCCTTAAAATTCAAGAATTGTCACTGTAATACTGTTTAAAATCAGAATGAGCTTTAAGCCCAAATGGTCTAACCAGTGAAAAAGAAGCCCTGCTTTGAAAAGCTGGAAGCAGGGCAAGTACTAAGGAAGTTTAAAGTGATCATTAACATTAATATATTTCTCTCATCACCCACATGAACATGAAAAAGAGAACCATAGAGGTGATGTATAATATTCATATTGCTTAATGTGTTACAGGAAAGTGTTCAGGCACTGCAGAGAACAGACAGATAAAAGGACTTGTACAGGAGAGTAAATGAATATGTCCCTGAAATGTGTTGCAGCATTGGGTGATCACTCAGCCTGGAAGACAGAGGCTGCATGGCAGCTACCCATTTCTTATTTATTGAATTACCTGGCTAGTAGCTTGCAATTCCTTGTTGAATTATATGCTAGCAAGCAACTTAAAAAAAAAAAAAAAAAAAGAAAAAGAAAAATAATATTCTGAAATAGTTTCTCTCTGAGATCACACTGAACAGCTTACAAACAACAAATTCAAGGAATTATGAAGAGCCCATAGATTATAGCTTCTGACAAGTGAAATTTTTGCAGTGGTTTCTGCAAACAGATAACCTGTTTGTACAATGCATCAAGCATTTAAAAATGATTTAAGACCAGGCCAGAAGCTATGATTAGGGTGAGAACTGGATGCTTAAATAGCTTTGAGAACTGGCACTTCAGCCTTTCAGCTAAGCCTGTGCATATCGCTAACCGTGAATTGGGTGGGTACTTACCAGAATACAAACACATTTCTGCTGCAGGTTGCCTGTGCAGAAGGGCAAATGCCACTTTCATCATGTGGATATTGCCAGAGAAGTGACAGAAACAGTCTGTGCTAATTCTTGTGAGAAAGTTTTCATTTGTTAATTATTTTTCACGGTATTTGCCTGCACCTGCTGCATCTTGTATACCCTTGTATAAATAGCACTGACCAGTGGGAAGGTACTCCTCCAATGAGAGTAGAGACTTAAGGTTTTTTTTTGTCTAGCTGTGAGAAATAGCATGAATGCCTTGTCTTGTGAAAGGAAAGACAAAAAAGTCCGCCTTAGGAAAATCTCATATATCCCCAAAACAGAAGATCGTGGAGAAAGCTCCTTCTTGCAGAGCTTTTATAAAATGGTGCTATTACATTACAGACCCTTATGAAGCAGTCTACCTCTGTCACCATAGAATCATGGAATAGTTAGGACTGGATCTAGTGGTTTTAAGAAACCTGACAAACTCGGAGGAAAAATGTGAAAAGAAAAATTACTATAATAAAATATACTGTAGGAAGTCTGAGAAGCTGAATCTTGGCTTAACTGAGAAAAAGTGTCAGGGAATAAAGAACATGGTTCAGTAATTGATATTCTCAAATTTTAATATTTTAGTCCTAGTCAGATATTGCAGAAACCGAAGATAATGTAATACGCTTTTTAAACCCTCTGTTTCTTTGAAGTTTACAATAGGTGGATAGTTCTTGTTCAAAACATTTTTTTTGTCATTACAATCAATAGAAAGTAATACAGCTTCATTTGGGTTTTTGTGTTTAACCGACACAGGAAGAATTCAGGTAATAGCAAAACGATAAGTTATGCATCAAGTCTAAATAAAGTGAATCCCATGACTCAACAAAGATATTGCAGGAAAATGTGACCAGAAACTATCTAGATCGGTAGGAACATTAATGACAGTCCATGTCAATTTTTCAACGATAAAAGTTCTGTTCAAGTTAGGCTTGCTTATGTTTAGTAGAATTCAAACACTGTGCCAACTGATTGGATCAAACTGCCATGTTTTAACCCCAGCCAGCAACTCAGCACCACACTGTGGAGAAGAATCAAAAAAGTGTAAAACTAAAACCCATGGTGTTGAAAAAAGAACTATTTAATAACTGAAATAAAGTATAATAATAATAATAGTAATGAACAGGGAGACAGCAAAAAGAGAAAAACAAATAAAATCCAAGAAAGAGAAGTGATGCACAATACAATTGCTCACTGTCTGCTGACTGAGAACCAGCTACTCCCAAGCAGTGATCAGCCCCTCCTAGCTGACTCTCCCTCAGTTTCATGACATGCCATGATATGGAATATCCCTTTGGTGAGTTCATACCAGCTGTCCTGGCTCTGCTCCCTCCTGGCTTCTTGTGTCCCTCTTCAGTGGCAGAGCATGAGAGACTGAAAAGTCTTGGCTTAGGATAAGCACTACTTAGCACCAACTAAAAAGGTGTATCATCAGAATTATTCTCAGAATAAAGCCAAAGCACAGCATTGCACCAGCTACTAAGGAAAACCCCCAACTATTCCAGCTGAAAACAGGAGACAAGCAAAATGAGAAAAAGGAGGATTTCACTTCCGAGTTTATAGTTTTAGCCCATGCAAGCCAGCCTTTTCTGATCATAATCTGCACAATAAATTCAGTGCTGATGAAACTTCAAGCTCAAAAGCACGTAGAAAAGCAGTATAGGGATTAGTCAGGTTTTTCTCAAATGCTAATCTTCAAAAGGACTTTTTACATTGTGTTCACTTGTTTTTGGTTTTCAAAGTTAAAATACTGAAATAGCAAAAGAAAGAGCATTTTTCTTAGATTTAGAGTTATTGCCTCCAGAACAGTTTTTTCATGGGCTATGGACTATCTTATTTTATAACTCTTTTACAGTATTTATACCATCTGGGTGACTGTGACTGGAGTTATATGTGGTATTTTTAACAAGCATTATCAAAAATATATAGGCCTTTTCTTTTTGAACAAATTTATTGCCAGCAAGGCTAGGTGGGTTGTCTGATGAGGAGTAAAAAGAGAATAGCTCTGCCTAGATTCTATTGTTTGCCTTCCTCCCAACACTGCTGTATTTATATCAAAGATAGTTGGAAGAATATTAAAGAAGCCCTAGAATACCATGCAGACAAGGGCACTAATGCTACAGCCACAAAACAGTTTGGAAATAGTCTCAAATGCAACTAGGGATAATATAAATTACCTCTGTATCCAAAAGAGTTGTGTCTGGAAGAGCAGTATTGCTATATTACGGGAAAATATTAGGGGTACAGTCTTGCAGTATTAGAGGCATTGTGCAGCACCAGCAAAGCCACTGGGCAGCTTGAATGTACTCTTGAACTCAGAGAAGTGCCTTTGGTTGCCTTGTCTGAGCATGTGAAAAGAAACCAGGGCATGGACATGCTACACAAGCTCCTGCTCTGCAGAAGCACCATGTCAGATTCACAGCTGAAGGTGCAGGGTCCTGCTATAGGGCTACCTGAATGCTGGATGGATAATTAGCCAGGGCACAAACTTCAAGGCTTGCTGAGTTTGTGCTGAGCAAGATGAGCAAATCCTTGCTGCGCACAGCTTCCTGCAGGAAGGGGTTAAGCTGTGCTGCGGTGATGCCTCTCCCACGCAATGACTAGTGCGGGGGAAAGTACCTGCAGAACAGCTAACATGCATGCAGCACAATTCATGCAGAATAATGATGATTCAAGCTGTATTTTGTTTAAAACAGCATTTTAATTTTTTTATTAATTTTAAATATTTTATATATAACTATATTCTGCTTTTTTAATATCGACAGGGAGATGTCACCATTTTACTTGGAGATAGAAAAGGACAAGGAAACTGCCTTTGAACCACTAGACTTTCACCTGCCATTTACACAGGCTTACCACATGGTAAGATACAACTTTTGGATACAGTTTTGTGAAAGGGGTGCTGCATAGATTCAGGCAAGCAATTTCAAATCGATTTTTTGAGACTGAAAAACTATAATACAAGAGATGGCCTTATTCAACTCTCATTTCATAGATCATTATTCCTGATGTGCATATGTGTGTATATATAAGCACAAATTGTGTTTGAATAAACATGCTATAAATCCATGCTAAATTTGCTTAGTGTAAAAATAGCCAGAATAATAGTAAACCATCAGCAATTCTCATTCACTTACCTGATTTAAAGCAATACTAAAAGAAAGAAACATTAATTGGATACAAGCACATTTCAAGTCTATGCTAAACTGCCACAAGCAGATAGCAAGCATTAAGTGTTATGCTCATTTGTAAGTGTTTCTGCAACCCACCCCAGCCTTTTAACTCTTAATCACTCTAGGCTCCTTAGAAGTTTTTCAGAAATAGGATTCGGATTACTGGGGGCTGGTGGAGCTGGTCTGACAAAGAAGGGGAAGAGCGGTTTTGGTAGGAGGCTTGCCAGACTGGTCAAGGATGCTTTAAACTGGACATGTTGGGGGAGGGGGGCATCATTCCATCCCAACACACCCAGTCAGTTGCCAGCACCTATAATAAATGCTCAGAGCAATGTAGAGATGTTCCAGCCACTCCAGCCAATAAGCTGGCTTCATTTGGAGCTCAGCTCAGATGCCTCTATACAAATGCCTGTAGCATGGGGAACAAATAAGAGGAATTAGAGACGTGTGCACGTCTATGGGGGTATGATATCATAGGCATCACAGAGACATGGTGGGATGGCTCCTATGACCGAAGTGTTGGAATGGAAGGTTACAGGCTCTTTGGAAAAGGCAGGCCCTGTAGGCAGGCAGGGGGAGTTGCCATTTATGTTAGGGGTAGGCTGGAGAGTATAGAATTCTGGAGACAGATGAGCACTCAATAGAGAGTCTGTGGGTCAGGGTTAAAGGGAGAACAGTGATGGGAGACATTATTGTGAGGATCTGTTACAATCTCCTGATCAAGAGGACTCTGTGGATGAAGAACTCTATAGACAGATAGGAACAGCCTCACGCTCGCAGGCCCTCATTTTCATGGGGTACCTCAAACACCTTGATACGTGTTGGAGGGATGGTACGGCCTGGCACAAGCAATCCAGGAAGTTCCTCGATTGTGTGGAAGACAACTTCCTTCTGCAAGTAATAGAGGCGCTGACAAGCAGAGGTGCCATGCTTGACCTCGTGTTCACCAACAGGGAAGTGCTGGTTGCAAATGTGACGCTCCAGGGCAGCCTTGGTTGCAGTGATCAAAAATGGTCAAATTTGAGATCCTCAGGACAGTGAGAAGGGTGTGCAGCAAACTCACTGCTCTGGACTTCAAGAGAGCGGACTTTGGCCTCTTCAAGAACCTGCTCAGTAAGGTTCCATGGGATATAGCCTTAGAGGGCAGGGAGGCCCAAGACTCTTGGTTGATATTCAAGGATCACCTACTACAAGCTCAGGAGTCTTGCACCCCAACTAGAAGGAAGTGCAGCAGGAGGGCCAGGAGACCTCCTTGGATGGATAAGGAGCTGTTGAGAAAACTTCAAAGGAAAAAAAGTGTCTTATAAAAGGTGGAAGTAAGGACAGGCGGCCTGGAAAGATTACAGGGATGTAGTCCAGGAAGCTAGGGACCAGGTTAGGAAAGCAAAGGCCCACTTAGAATTAAACTTGGCTAGAGATATGAAAGATAACAGGAAGGGATTCTGTAGGTACATAGCGAATAAAAGGCAGACTAGGGTCAAGGTGGGCCCTCTCTGGAAGCTATCAGGAGAATTGGCTACCCTGGATTTGCAGAAGGCTAAGGCTCTTAATGACTTCATAGCAGCTTTCCAACATCTTAAGGGGGCCTATAGGGATGCTGGGGAGGGACTCTTCATTAGGGATTGTAGTTGAGAGGACAAGGAGTAATGTGTTCAAACTTAAAAAGGGGAACTTTAGATTGGATATGAGGAAGAAATTCTTTACTGTAAGGGTGGTGAGGCACTGGAATGGGTTGCCCAGGGAAGCTGTGAATGCTCTGTGCCTGGTGGTGTTCAAGGCCAGGCTGGACAGAGCCTTGGGTGGCATGGTTTAGTGTGAGGTATCCCTGCCCATGGGAGGGGGGGTGGAATTAGGTGATCCTAAGGTCGTTTCCAACTCTAACTGTCCTATGATTCTATGATTCTATTACTGTGCAAGGATAAAATATAACAGATACGTGCTGTCCTGGAATGATTGACAAGCCAGATAATCTACCTGTCATAAAACTTTGAGAATTCAGAGTGGTCTTTTTCTGATGCATAATTTAGCTAATCAGCACATGCCACCCTGGTAAGCAATGAATTGAATGACTTGTATTACAGATTATACTAACAAAACCTGTACTAGTTAATAAAATAGAATGGTTTTTTTAAAAAACAGAATGACTGACTATAAAAAGCAGAATGACTGGTAGTTAACAACTGGTTTACGGAAAGTGCTGTATAATGCTTATAAATAAAATAGGACTCAGTTTAGGAGACTATTGCCAACTTGAGAAGTGGTGATATTAGAGAAACAATATTTCCAAAGTGAAGAGCATTTCGTACAGTCACATTTATTTTTCTTTCTGATAATTCTATATAATAGAGTACTGTGATGGATAGTGACATAGGACCTTTCCTATGCTTATGTTATGTGCGGTATGTTCATTAAGTAATTTGAGAAAAGATGTCATACAACTATGATAAAAATACTGCAAACAGCTAGTATTATTTAGTCTGATATCTGTCTCATGTCTTTTGCAGTTTACATTAACTGAGTAAAAAGATCAGGACAAATAAACTCAGCATGAGCCCGCAGTATGCACTTGCAGACCAGAAAGCAAGCTGTATATTGGGCTGCATCAAAAGGAGCATGACCAGCAAGTTGAGGAAGGTGATTCTCCCCCTCTACTCTCCTCTCGTGTGACTCCACCTGCAGTACTGTATTGAGTTCTGTGAAACCCCCAATATAAGAAGGATGTGGACTTCTTGGAATGAGTCCAGATGGGGCCACCAAGATGATCAGAGGGCTAAAGCACCTCTTCTGTGAAGACAGGCTCAAAGATCTGGTTTTGTTCAACCTGCAGAAGTGAAGGCTCTGGGAAAACCTTAGAGCAGCCTTCCAGTACCAAAAAGGGCTGACAAGAAATCTAGAGAGGGACTTTTTGAAAGGGCCTGTAGGGATAGGACAAGGTGGAATGGCTTTAAACAGAAAGAGGGTAGATTTAGGTTAGATATTAGGAAGAGATTCTTTCCTGTGAGGGTGGTGAGACATACCAATGTAATAAAATACCTGTCAAAGAGTGCTATGTATGGTCCTAAATTCAGACCAGCGTTCCTGAAAATCTTTGCTCAGCAGTTGCAGTGGTGGCATCTATACTGCATGCAGCCTTTCCCCTGGTTAGCTACACTGAATTCATTAATAAATCTCAGTAACAACCATAGAATCATAGAATACTAGAATAATAGAATGGTCTGGATTGGAAGGGGTCTTCACAGGTCACCTAGTCCAATCCCCTGCAATGAGCAGGGACATCTTCAACTAGAAGAGGTTGCCCAGAACCACATCCAGCCTGGCTTTATACCATATTTAAATGTTAAGAAAGTGTGAAAACACACAACCTCATAAAGTCCGCGTTCTTTTCCCAAGTGCTTTAAAAACAACACAGACATGTGAGAAGACCTGGTGTCTGAAATGGGTCAGGGGGATGGTGCTGTACGAGTACACCCACCTGTGGGGAGTCTGGGGTAAAATGTGCTGTGTGCTTTTTAGCAGAAATCCCTCTGGAAAGCAAAAACTTTCCTGTAGTAAATAAAAGCTGACATGTTGCAAGGTAGGAATTAATTTCTACAGATCAGCTTTTTTTTTTTTTTTTTTTTTTCTGGATAGCTGTTTTGTTCGAAACTTTGTGACCAGCTGCAACAGCAACCCTTTAGCCTGTTTGGATGAGGTGCAAGGTCACTAACCTTGCATGGGCACTCAGGGGGAAATATATTTTCAAATGCATATGCCATCCTGTAAGTGGGGGGTAAGCATTGTACAGATGCACCTGACAGCATGTTTCTAAGAAGAGGTCATCCATGCTGCTGTGATGTTTGGTAGTATTACTAATTACAGATGTTTCTGACAACAGCAGCACCTGTAGCTGGATTCTTCTCTGGAAATAAAACAGCGTTAAGCAGTATGTAGAATTAAGCAGCCGATCACTTTGCAAATCACCATATTTTTGTCATCTAGTTTGGGTATGATATTTGATAATGGGGTAAATGTATCATGCCTTACTTTTTATTACTGAAGTTTTAGTACTAAATTTTGAGCCTGAATGTCACCAGCATGACTGTGATTAAGTACCTAATTCCTGAACATCTCGCAGGCTCAGCCCATTCCCAGTGCTTGTGAGTCCTTCTTCAAGGATGCAGGTGCTAAGGGAAAATGCAATAATAAAGGACTTGTTTCTACTGGTTTATTTTACATCCATCCTTTTGTTGGCCTTTTGAAATGTAGTATTATGCCAGAACTTAATTGCACTGCTCTTAATTGCATGCAGAGCCATGAACACTGAGTTAATATATTGCATATGAATGTGTGTGTATAAATGTCAATCACAGATTACTTAGCTACCTTTTTAGATATTAAAAGTGTGAATATTTCTTAGGAAAGAAATCTTTGACAATATGAAGTCTTTCAAGCTACGGTGAGAATTAGCCATGCAGAGAGCTTCTCCCACAGGAAAATATGGCTTGGAAAAGTTTAACACATCAGTCACTGACAGATCATCTCTGGGTAAGATCCAAATATATATACCTGTCAAAATCAATAAGGAACATTTTCATGGGTTAACAGTAATATCTTAAGAATGTTGACAAAAATAATTTCACAGAGAAGGTGTGCTGAGCTACTACAAATCATGGCTAGATCTAAATATAGCATTCATAGATGTTCGCTTCTCCTGCAGTTTTCACTTCTGTCATCTTTTTAATGTGTTAGTGTCATTCATTCATTGTGTTCATCTGATCATTGTGTTTTCAAATGTAACAGCAGTGTTGTACATTGCACTGCTCAAACCTGGTGGAGTTTCTAGAGTGCTGGTGTCCACATCCCAGGTACCAAACTGAATGTGCAATGTGCAGGGCAGAGGGAAAGTTGCTTCATCCTGTAGGTGTCGTAGGATTTTAAAAATTCATTTTCACTATGCATGAACCAGGGTGGGATGGGGCAACTTTTTCTGTCAGAAGTGTCTTTAATTGGCATTTTTTTTTAATTGAAAGACGTTTTTGGAGATTTTTGTGCGAGAGAGAAATGTGTGCAATTATTTTGGTTAAAATCTAGAACTGAAATATAAAAACACTGACAATTAAAACTTTTCATCCAAAACCTGGAATATTTTTATGTAGAAATTTTTGGAAATGGCAGCACCACCAGTAACTCTCTGTTACTAGTTCATGTTATTTTAGCACAGATTTGTATTCAGTGGCTGCTGCTGCTCTTGACAGTAATTGCTTACCTCTGTGCTGGCCTCTGGCTGGCTGGCAGTCTGCCATCCTGGATTCCCCATAAACCAGGTGTCTTGCTGCAACAGGGATTTGCTAGGGGTTCCCCTCCATTCTGGACCAGAAAGGGATCAGGTATATAGTGAGCTCAATTGTCATCTTTCAGCAGTGCTTTTTTTAGGGAGGTGCCTTCTAAATTATACATTATACACAGTTTTAAATAATTCGATGCATAAAGATCACAAGTACTTATGCATCTGGCTTTTCTCAGAACAAAATATCTCTTGGGATGGAATCAAATACATTCCACTTCAAGTAATTTTTCAGACAATTTCTATTTTTCATGCAAAAGAGGGAGGTATTTTAATAGTCTTCCAATGCATTCAGATCATTCCCATCAAATATGGAGCCAAACGAGTACAGCAAATCCCTGCTTTCAAATTTCTCAAATATCCTCAAATATTTGTTCACAATTCACTTTGATAATTTCCATGGCTCATTTTGGAGCATTCAAATTTTGTCTGGGAAGTGAATTCTAAAGTTGAAACTAAGAAACAAGATTTGATATATATGTATGCACATATTCTTAACTGTAAATCCTTATGCTTTTCTAACATAGGAGCAGATATACAGAAAGGGACCCAAAATACACCCAGTTATAAATTTCTTATTCACGAGAATGCATGCTTCTAAAGCTGGGCTAGAACATGCAGTGAATGTAGTAAAATATGTAAGTAAGCGAAGAAGACATAAATAGAAGAGAGATGTTTTTCTCAGGTTCATCATAATAAAATTCATTTGTTTATCTGACTATATAATTTGCCAATCAAAATCAGAACTTATAAGGCATCTTTAAGGCAACTGTTTGCCAAGTATTGGCATCTCCTGTATGGTCAGATATGTCCTGGACTTCGGAGGAAGAGAAATCATTCTTGCAGTCACAGGAAGCTGAGAAGATGTTCATATGTAAAGGTCAACTGAAATACTTGAATAATTAATTGATCTATGTTCCAAGGAGTATATTTGTGGTGCAGGTTAGGAGAGAATTAGAGACATGTGCAGCTGATGGGAGGCATCATAGTGCTCTGTCTGCAGTCACCTGAGGCTGTAAACCATGCAGTAAACAGATGCTGCAAAACACACCTGGTGGGTCAAATCCAGAAGGCACACCCAAGATTTGAACACACCGTCCCTCACATCCCTGCCTGGCACCTTACAAAATGGACCAAAGCAAAAACCAGCTGTGCTGGGGCAGTGCCGGAGTGACAGCATGGTGCAGCTCTAAATGTGGGAATAATTTAGCATACAGATTAGATAATTTTGTTGAAACAGAATGGCAGTGCCAAGAAAGCTTCTGCTTTTTGGAAGGTTTTAGAGTTTCTTTTCTGACAGAAGTCCCTTGATATTTAGCTGCAGGGAATTATTATGGTGCTTGGAGAAAGGGGATTTTGACAATCACATCAATTATGCTTCATTTTGTGAGCAATTTCAGGAGCATAATAGGGATCAGAGAAGAGAGCAAGTCTTGTTCATGGTATGTTTAGTATGGTATGGCAGAAATATTTTCCTCTTTCCCTGCCCTCTCCTTAGTTAAAACAAAAATACCTCATTAAAATCCAGTAAGAGACACTGAATTTTTTATGCACCCATAGATTTGCCATTGCTTTTTGATTTCCTTATGAGAGCTCAGACACTCTGTAATGATTCAAATCTGTTCTTTTTGTAACTCTGTTTTCTTCAGCTAAATTAAAACAGGCAGGAATTAGCCCCATAGATACTTCCCTTCCAAAGCTGGTTGGAAGCGTTGTACATGTGGAAAATGAGGTTTTAAATGGAAGGAGAATGACTCACATTAATTTAAACCCCAAACTAAAGAGATAATTGCATATACTATAACTTCTGATATAATGAGGAGTTAGTCATAAGTGGTTACATAAATTTTAGAGTACAAATGATTGTTTTACATGTTTAGGGTTAAATCTTATTGTGGCAGGAACAGAAAATGCAGAGACATCCTGCCTCTTTGGCACAGATACTGCTGCTAGCCAGACTAAAATTTACTGAGATGGGCTCAGGGATTTGCTGAGGAAACATTCTGTTGTTTACCCCCATCTGCTCACTTACCCAGCCAGTCTTTCCTGATTTTTGGCCAATGTGGTAGTTATTCCTTACTCCTTAGAGTTTCTTAGGCATTGTGCTCAGATTTACCCTCTGAAAGCCAAAAAGCTTTCCTTATTATTTCCACCCCTCGTCCTTTTTTTTGATGAAAGGTTATCTTTTTTAAAAGAATATAACAACCAAAAAACCACAATTCCTAATGTGGAATAGCAGTATTTTTTGTAAATACCTTTCTAGATGAACTGCAGAAAAGACCCAGTTCTGTGGAGATGGTTTGAGTTTTAAGGCACCTTAAAGTTCATCTAAATCCTGTTGCTCATTCAATTAGACTTATTGTATTGATTCAAATTACTGTGGTAGGCTTAATTAGCAATAGCTTAAGGAAAAAGAACATTATGCTTAATATCAGCAAGCTTATATTCCAAATGCCTTGGCAAAAAACATAGGTTGGCTAAACCATCATATGGGGATGAATCATGGAGATGGCTGACAAAATCATGGCAACTGTACCCACTGGTATTTGTTTTGAAATGTTACATACATTGTATCTCATTTCAGCTTCACATGAATCAGTCTTGCCAGTACTGATGAACAAAGCCTATCTTGAAATGTAATGGTTTTTTTTGAATGCTTATACTTAGATCTTATCAGACTCCAAGTTCTTAAAATAAAAAAACAAAGCAGCATCTCTGCTCAACCCAAAGCCTGATGTTCTTTATGTACTAGAGTAATTCTATTTTAAAAGCAGAGCTTAAATTTGAAATGCCCTAGAAGAGAGGCAGTTTCTTTTATGGTCTTTACACAGCTTAGTGTAACAGCAGCTCTGATATTTTCTTAGGTCTTATAAGAAGTATTTCAGTGCTCTTTACTAACTTACACTGTCTGCAGTTTGGCTCTCCTTATTAGCGGCAGATACCTCAGGGAACAAAACAACTAAAAATGTTTCAGCAACTTAAAAGGGCATGTTCCCATCATTTGGCATTTAAACCTTTCACTGACATAAGTCTTTTGCTTTTAGATGATGGAGATATCAGCATGACAGCTCTTACGAAACAAAACTGACGGGCTGCTGCTGTTGCATGGGGTTTTTTTTTCCATAATAGAAAGATTCAGTTCAAGTAAGTGTGTCCTGCATGAAATCACATTTCTCAGCTGGGTGTTAAGATGAGGACTCAATAGTTTTTCTAGTCAGGGCCATCATGATGCCATGTATGCCCTGTTTCCTCCTGAATAGGGTCTCCTTTCTCCTGCAGTACCATGATGGGTGCCTTCAACCCCCTGGACCAGCGCAGTGCTGAGCTGAATGCCACTCACTGGCATCTGTGCTCAGGAGGGGTCCTGAACCTCAGGAGCTCATTACTTTTTTTTTTTTCAGCCTTTTCTAGGATCTGGGTCAAATGACAAAACTGTATTCTTATTTTTCTGGATTTTGTTTTCAGGAGGTGGGATGGAAGCCTTGACATCCTGGGATGTGATGGGTATACCAGTTTGTTTGACTAAGTTGGGAAGTTCCTTGGAACTAATGAGTTGCGCCACCATGACCAAAAATGTGTGACACCCTGAGCTCTGATAGGAATGCTCTTAGACAATCAAATGCTAAACAGATATAGATATTCATCTCAGACATTTCTGTTTTCTGTTGCATTTTGTTATAAGCTAAATTGATTTTTCTTGCTTCTTTTTTTCCTGCAAATTCTCTTATGAAATTAAATAGTCTGAGAGGAATAACCATTAAATGTTCATTCCTTATTAATTAAGTGGTTTAAAATCTATGTCTTTGAACACTTCCCTAATTAATTGTGTAAAGATGGATATAAAGTTAACAGGGAATGAAAGAGTATTATTTCAGAGAAGTGTTCTACAATAAACTAGTGGGATATCTACCAAATCCATGGGACCTGATGAAATCCATCTGCGGGTCCTGGAGGAGCTGGTGAATTAAGTTGCTAAGCCACTGTCCATCATATTTGAAAAATCATGGCAGTTAGGTGAAGCTCCCAATGACTGGAAAAAGGAAATATAACTGCCATTCTCAAGAAGGGGAAAATGGATGACCCAGGGGACTGCAGATCAGTCAGTCTCACCTCTGTGCCTGGCAAAATCTTGGAGCAGATTCTCCTGGAAGGCATGCTAAGGCATATGAAAAACAACAAGGTGCTTGGTGACAGCCAGCATGGCTTCACTAAGGGGAAATCCCGCGTGACCAATTTGGTGGCCTTCTATGATCGGGCTACGGAACTGATGGACAGGGGTAGAGCAGTTGATGTTGTCTACCTGGACTTGTACAAAGTGTTTGACATTGTCCCACATGACATTCTTGTCTCTAAATTGGAGAGACATCAGTTTGACAGGTGGACCAGTCAGTGGATAAAGAACTGGCTGGATGGCCACAGACAAAGAGTTGTTCTCAATGGCTCAATGTCCAGCTGGAGACCAGTAATGAGTGGTGTCCCTCAGGGACTGGGGTTAGGACTGGTCTGGTTCAACATCTTTGTTGGTGACATGGACATTAGGATTGAGTGCACCCTCAGCAAGTTTGCCAATGATACCAAGCTGGGTGGCTGTGTTGATATGCTGGAGGGAAGGAATACCATCCAGAGGGACTTTGACACACTTGTGAGGAGGGCTAATGCCAACCTTATGAATTTTAACCATGAGAAGTGCAAGGTCCTACACCTGGGTGGGATCAATCCCAGGCACAGCTACAGGTTGGGCAGAGAAGAGGTTGAGAGCAGCCCTGAGGAGAAGGACTTGGGGGTGTTGGTTGATGGGAAACTTAACATGAGCCGGCTTCAGTGCGCTATCACAGCCAAGAAAGCCAACCATATCCTGAGCTACATTAAGAGGAATGTGATCAGCAGGTCGAGGGAGGTGATCCTGCCCCTCTACTCTGCTCTCGTGAGACCTCACTTGGAGTATTGTGTGCA
>JAOEHY010040415.1:0-28627 GCA_025447955.1 Psilopsiagon aurifrons | reverse complement strand
CGCGGCACAGCGCGGTGATGGAGCGGCTCCGCCGCCGCATCGAGCTCTGCCGGCGGCACCACAGCGCCTGCGAGTCCCGCTACCAGGCCGTGTCCCCGGAGCGCCTGGAGCTGGAGCGCCAGCAAACCTTCGCCCTGCACCAGCGCTGCCTGCAGGCCAAGGCCAAGCGGGCCGGCAAGCACAGGCAGCCGCCCCCGGCGCCACCGCCGCCCGCGCCACCTCCGCCGGCCGCAGCCGTCGCGGGAAGCGCCGACAGGACCGGAGCCAACGGCCTGGACGCTGAGGCGGCGAGCGGCGAGCAGCACGGCCGCAGCAGCACGTTGATCGCGGTAAGGCGCAGGCCCGTGCTCGTTCTTGTTCCCGGTCGGGGGCCGTGGTGGTTGCACCCGGCTGGCACTGTGACCTCCGGAGCTGGCAGCGGCTGGAGGAAGGAGATGGAGCTCTCGGGGTTGGTGCAGTGGTTGCGGTGGGAGGGCTGGGGCTGGCGTTGCTTTGTGGAGGGAGTGCTCCTGGCTGCTCGGTTACAACTTCACAGCTGATAAGGGCTGGTTTATTCCTTCTCTTGTCACCTTTGCGCTTTGGAGGAGCGCATAAAAACTGCTGTCTGATGTGGTAGGAGTAGGAGATGGCATCCCGTGGTGGTTATGGTCCTCGGAACGACTGTGCTGTGGATGGTTCTGGCCGGTTAATCTAAAACGTTCCTGCAGAAACTGTCAGAGGCGCCTTAATACTGCGGTGGCTTTGGATGTTTTCTTGCTTATGTCTTTTAATTTAGGCGGTCGGGGTTTGGTGGAGTCACTTGATAAGGATGTGCTTGCCACTGAGGGGGAGTTTTTAAGACAAACAACGTGTCTATTAATTCTGGTACATCTTGGAAAGAATTCCAGGGTAAAGACAGCTGCTTATGTGCCACTTGCTCTCGTGGGTGTGAACACTGTGGGAATCCCACTCCACCCATTGAAAACTGGCTTAGCTCAAAATCTTAATGTTTCTCTGGCTTCTCTAGCATTTCTGGTTGTCAGGATATATGCATACAGCCCTGTCTGTTTATCAGGATAGCTATTGCTTAACTTTTTCTGAGCCCTTTAAATATACTGCTGTGTGCTAACGTGTCATGTAATGTAGGTTAGTAGGATAACCTTTACAGCCCGCCTGCCTTAATGCCTGTCTTTGTTAAACCCAGTTATTTCTAAATGGCGGCCTGTCTGCAAATGATACAGTACTGTTCTGAGTGTCTTTAAAAGGGGATCCTGAATTGACCTGAGACATTTCCTGGTCAATGTGGAGCTTAAATCATATTTCTAAGGTGCTCTGTGTGTTGATCAGATTAGGAGGGAAGGAGGATGTGATTCTCTGCTCTCTTGAACCTCAGTGAGTTCAGTTTACAGCTTACTCTGTACTTGGGTATGACTGGACATGATGTGAAATACTGAAACGTGGGTGCGTTGGTGTAACTTTTAAGTAGCACTTGGCAGCATGTGTGCATCTGCAGGATGAACTGAAAATGTTAATCAGCTGAATTGTTGCTGTTCTTATTAACATACATAGGAGAATCTAAGACCTGCTGACTTTCTGAAGACTTAAGATGCTTATGACACAGTTAGAGCACTTCAGGTGGTTGTTAAAGAAGGGTACTTGAGGAAGAGAGAGACCCGTGTGATTCTGTAGAGCTTCCCAGGTAGCCGTTGTTTAGTGAACTGATCTTGAATGTAAACTTGTGTCAGAACAAGAGTGACTCAAAATTGTATTTTATTATCTAAAGACTTGGTGGGATTTCATTCATTTCTTGTCTGGACTCTTAAGGCTTTCCGCATGTTGGGATCTGTCCATTAACAGTGCTTATTTTTGTTACAGAGCTTTTTTAGGATATCAAATCCAGTTGCTTAAACTGCCACCACAGGTCTTCATATTGATCTTCTAAAAGAAAGATGTCTTTAATTCATTGGTGATGTTTCTTTTGAATTGCCTTGGGTGTGGATTTGATCTCGTTAGCATCCATTATAATGAGGACTCTCAGCAGCAGTGAGGTTCCAAAATCCACTGCACATCTGGGGAAGCCCTTCTTGTACAGGAAGCTGCTGCCAGTGGCCAATTTACACAACAGAAGAGGGTTTTAGTGTATGAATGACTCTTCCTAGTGCTGGCCTGCTGTTTCCTTCCCAGGATACATGACTGTAAGCTTAATTGCAGCTGCTGATTCATCATCTCGTACTGGGGTACAAAGTTGGTTTGCTTAGTAATTCAAGTTTTAAAAGCCCAAGCCCATCAACAACAACAACAACAAACTTCTGCTAATTTCATTCCTTTGGCATAAAATACCAACCTAGAGAGCTACATTTACCTCTAGCAATCATGTAGCTGTTACAAGACCAAGCATGCGCTTTCTACAGGAAAGGCAGGGGCTTGGTTTGCAATATTCAATAAAATTTGGGTAAACGCTAAAATTACCCATTTTTAAATATCCTGGACACATTCCTCTCAAAAGAATGCTGCTGTATCAGTGAAACATGCATTATATCAACTGTCATTGCTGTTACAGTCCAGAGTTTTCCATGGCACTGCATATGAATCTTCTCTTGGAAACTGGTACTTTGCATTGAAAGTTAATGAAGTGTTTATTTTGATCCTTGAAAGAGATGACAATTCGTATGGAGGTAAAGCATTTGTGATCTATCATCAGAAGGCTCATAGTAGAAGGGCATGAGGCTGCACTGCCACAGGCATGGACAGTGTGCGCACTCCCACATGCTGTACATCAAGGCATCTGTAACATTCAGAATAGCCATGGGGAGCAGGATGGTGCTGCCACTGCTGTCTTAATGTCTTCTGTGATTTTTCATGTGGCTAGAATCAGATATTTTTACTTCAATTAGTCTTTTATCTCTTTTAGATCCTGAAGCTGGATGGATCTTTCTTATAAGCACAAGTAAGGGGTAGATTCCTCCTTTATTTTCTTACTAAGCAGCTCTAAAATTCGAGCCATAGAAACTGAGATAATATGGTATTGACACAGGAATATTTTGGATGAATTGTGCAACAATAGGCCTGTCCTTCATTTGAGGACAGAGACAAAAAACTTCATAAATTTCAAAACCGTTATTTAATGGGAAATTCAAATGTTGAAATTTACTTCATTTCTCTTGTTTAAACTGCATTATTAAGACTATGTTCAAATTAGAAGATACTTAATGTTTGATGATGTATTGTCTGTTGTGGCAGTCTTACATTTTTGAGAAACAAGGAAGTTGGGAAGAGAGAGGACCTGTCCCTTTGAACAGTTTTCCTTCTTTGCCAGGTTCTGATTTGAGAAAGCTCATTCTAACAGTACTGTTAAAACTCTCAGCAGTAAGAGGTTGGTTTCTTCTATGGTAGACTATAACATTGCATGTCACTGTGCTGAAGAAAGTGTTTCGTTGACATGTGAATAAGGAGAATGGCAAGATCTGGATTTTCATCTCCACTCCTTGTTTTATGATGTGGTCTCTTGGAAGAAGACCTGCTGCCTGTCTCTTACAGGTTGTTTCCCCACCTGAGAGCCATTGTTGTGCATGTGGCTTGCTTGGTCTAGGGCTGCCACAAACCCACAAACAGTATTTCTGGAGTGGGCAGAGGAGGTCTAGTTGGTGGCCTGTCTTGGGAATGGTTGCCATAAAGCTGAAGAGCAGACTAGCATATGTAAACTCTTTACTGTAAGGGTGCTGAGGCGCTGGCACAGGGTGCCCAGAGAAGCTGTGGCTGCCCCATCCCTGGCAGTGTTCAAGGCCAGGTTGGACACAGGGGCTTGGAGCAACCTGCTCTAGAGGAAGGTGTCCCTGCCCATGGCAGGGGGTTGGAACTGGAAGAGCTTTAAGGTCCCTACCAACCCAAAGCAGTCCGTGGTTCTATTTGGAAGCAATAGTAGTTTTTACATTAATAATAGGTAAGTTCTAACTGAAGCAAAATCACTAAGTAAAAGAAGTTTAAAAAGAAATTTCAGTGTGAGGACAGCAGTGTGATATTTCTGGGTCAAAAAGACCTATAGTGATAAATTAAAGGGAATAGATTGCCTGGATTGTACTGACAAGCATGAATAGCATTCCTCTGACGAAGCTTAGGCTGGAACACTAACAATTCAGAAGATCTTGGTTCTGTGTAAGCTGTGGTGTAGGGGTGTTAAGTTGTGAAATTATGTTTTACCACAAAAATAGCAAATTATTTCCATGTTATTTATACATAACTCTGTTGCAGTGTAGTCTTGCCACCATTGTTTGTTTTTGCTGACAAGTCTGATAGTTTGTTGCCCAACAACTCAGACAGGTTTTTCTTTGTCTCCTTTTAATTCTGTGTGAGGTATTGTTGTATGTTTGAAACATTTCCCTTACTAGATAAGTTAGATATGCAGAGATGCTTCCTAAATTGTAAGGAGGTGGGAGTAACTGATGTGCTGCTGCTGGTGAAGTTCAAGTGAGGTGGTAGAGCCGGCACTGCAGCTGAAGGCACAGCAGTGTTTTTTGATTCAGCAGAACAATCCCTGTAGCAGAAGCTGGCCCTTGTGACTAATGCAGGCTCGGGATATTTATAGACCTGCCTATCCACAGCCCTTCTTCACTCCAGCAGGCAGTCGCCCAAATACAAAAGTCTGCTGGAATTAAAGTAAAAGTCAGAATTAAAATTAGTCCAGCAGTTTGGTTCTGACAACACAGTGGAATGCAGGAGCACACTGGGTAATAAAACACTTGTCTTGCAGGGGGAGTGCAGCTTTGGAACCTGTGGGCAGATGCACAGTAATAAAGGGGGAGTTTTCACTATGTCAGAGTCAAGATGTTGTTTTCTTTCTATACACTACAATTTCTCACACTTGCATTGTTGTTCCAGCTTAAGAGGTTGTGAACTTTGTTGTCTCTGTCCTTAGCCGGGCAGGAAAGGAGAATCTGTGTCTAATGGGTTGCCCAGGGAAGTTGTGAATGCTCCATCGCTGGCGGTGTTCAAGGCCTGGTTGGACATAGCCTTGGGTGGCATGGTGTCCCTGACCAAGGCAGAGGGGTTGGAACTGGATGATTTTAAGGTCCTTTTCAACCCTAACTATTACTCTGTAGTGAACTACTGTGAGCTCTGATTCATGGGTGCTTATCTTGTGTTGCAGTGCTACCACTTCCATGACAGAAAACCAGATATAATGCGTTTTCGTTTTCCCTTCTAGGTGAGAATGCTGCTATCGAGGTAGGAGACACATTGGAACAGATTGTTATTCTGTTTCTAGAGTAATACAGCATTTCTTCTTTGAAAATGACCAGAATTATATTTCTCTTGTTGGTATTTCATGACAATCATTGTAGACATAATTCTGAGACTGAAATGGAAAGCTTCTTCCAAGTGAAATGCAAAAATTTGAAGCTCTGTTGAGTCCTGTAAGGATATTTTAATCTCTGCAGTAGATGCTTCAAGTAAAACTAAAGAAGAACTTTATATGGAGCCTGAAAGGTGCAGTATAGAACCAGATTTTGAAAAAGTTTTGTTTTCTGCCGTGTCCACTAAGTATTTTTTTCAGGAAAAAATGAAACTTTTTGCAGTTTCCATTTTTAGACATATATATCGTGGAATCAGACTGGTTTGGGCTGGGAGGGACCTTAAAGCTCATCTCATTCCAACCCCCTGCGGTGGGCAGAGACACCTTCCGCTAGATCAGGTTGCTTCAAAACTCAGTCCAACCTGGCCTTAAACAATTCACTGTCTTCAGTTACAGGACTCCAAGTGTAACAGATCACTGAGGTTTTACAAGAGAAGTTCAGTTGACTCTCCTCAGCTTAAAAATTCTGCATTGTGAAGTTCTTGCTTCCAAGTGAACAATGTGAACTCAAATTTCGTGCTTGCTGAGTTCTAACCCATTGAAATGTCATTGGTTTCAGATCATTATCTAAAACTAGTTTCAGGTTTTGAGCGTTTCACACTGATGTTCTGATTCCTGGAAAAATCAACAGAAACACAGAACAGCTTTGTGCACTGTTTTGATTGGTGGTTCATGTCCCTTTCCCACCAAGATGAAGTTTTAAAGCTTTTCCGATTTCTTCATGTCGGGCTTCCATGGTAGTTTGTGAACAGCTTTTAGGAAGTTGTCATGCCCCTGCTGTTATACCTCAGCGTGGCTGAGCACCACAGTGGTAAAACCGGTGGGTTTAAGAGAGATTGAATACAGCTTATCAAAACTATCTGTGTGCTGTCCATTTCCTGCTGGAAGCCTTGTCATTTGACTGGGCATGTATGACTCCAGCACTGTGGTCCTGTGTCCTAGCCAAGGAAAGTGTATGTGTAAGTGTATGTGCTGTGAGTTAAGTGGTCAGAGGCTGACAGTGTTGGGCACCTCTTTTGTTGTGATGGTTACACTTGGGATTTATCAGTTTGTGTTCCTCACGTGAGGAGCCCGCAGTTACGGCCTGACTTACGTGTGCTCCTGCCCAGTAAGCGTGTTCATTACCATGTTGAGGACTGTTTATTTGCTCACATGAATAAAATGCAACTCTTATGATGTGGTTTGGAGGAGGTGCAGCCTGTGGCCCTTCAGTGGCTCTTTGAGAAACTGTCCTGTTTTGGGCCAAAGAACTGAGGCCTGCTTACATCCCTCTCTGCCCTACTTCTGTATTGATTTAAGCACATTGGATAAATGTTTCTGGGGTGATACTTTTTAGGCAAAGCTAAATAGCAAAGACCTTGGAGGTTCATCTTTTTTTGTGACGTTTTGATAATGGAAAGGATTGGCTCACGTATTACAAATCCAATGGATTGATTCTGCTAAGGAAACCATGGACAGTATGCCAGTGGGCCACTGTGCCTCATGGAATGATAGTGGACAATAAAATTGAACGGATTTTCCAGTTAGTAGCAGGCTGTGCTTTACTTTGTTGGTGTTTCTGCTTTCTTGTTTTCTCCTTGCATTTTGGCGGAAGAGAACAGGTTTTTCTTGCCTGGAGAATTCTGTTGGAGCAGCTTGATATGTAGATAGCTGCAGTCTGACTTGTGTCTCACATGCCCCTTGGTTTTTTTTTTCCCCAAACCAGATTATTTGGACAGACACAGACAACTTGGGGAAGAACTGAATTTAGTATTTCTTTTTCTGTTAGGAAATTGGGAGCTGCGATACTGTGTAAGAAAGGAACTTCACAAGAGAAAGTTGCATTATTGCTTCTGACTCTTTTTACTGTGAAAAGTGAACTAGGATGCAAGTGCAGTTGGTGAATAGCTTCTAAATCTCAGAAGTTCAGTGTCCTGCTTATGAATTGGACTCAGTCTTTCCTGATATGGCTAGGGGATAAGCAGGTTTTCTTCTTTCCTACATGTCTGTTGGCTATTGTGTAAGGTGGGGTATCTTTCAAATAATAGATTTACCTGAGCAGAGGCATGGCTGGAGGCAGTCACTCCAAAATTTTACTTCATTGAGACTTTAAGGTTTTTTCTCTTTAATCTCCTTGTTTTGGTAAAGGAGTATAGTTTTAGGTGAAAGGAGGACTTTCTCTGAAGCAACTGAAGTGAAGATGTCGCCAAGAATCGTGTATCTGTGTGTTGTGACTGTTAAAACCCATTTAGATATCAAAGTCCCTGCTTGTTTTTGTTGACAGGAGGATAGCTGTGATGGCTATTAGGGGGTTTATATTTTTCCAGACTACAGGAAGTGTGGTTTATAAGTTTGGATGATTTAATCTTAGGCTAGTGAGCTGCATGTTACAAATGGTGCAGTACGGTAGCAAAGACCTTAGGACAGATAAGCTTCTGAATGGTGGGTTGTGCAGCCTATGAAGAGCTGTGTGCGCTTATAACTGTAATGCTACCAAAGTTCTAGTTGCCTTGAGTTGTCTATATGAATTACAATTACAGCAGTGACCCCAGTGGGCATATATTCTGTTTTAATACAGAAATTTACTTCAAGAACAACATATGAAGTGACCAAAATGAAGTTGTTGTTTGTATGTCTGTTTTCAGGATGTGTTTCTCCCTAATGATTTAGAATTAAGGAGGATCCATTCCCAAACGTTGAGTGATTGACTCATATGACCTTGGGCAAGTTACTCATCCACCTTGAGCTTTGGTTTTCCCGGTTGGAGTATTAAGTAAACAACCATAAACTTGCTGAAAGACAGATGCTGGGATTGAATTGAGGCTTCCTTGCTTTCTGTTGTTTCACCACTTGCAAAAAAGTAAATTTCCATTATTTTTTCAAGTCAGTATTTGAAAAATTCACTCTGAACCTTCTCCTCCAAGCTGTGGAGCTAATGTTCAAATTGAGAGAATTCAGGTTCCAGGCTCCTCTCCAGATGTACACCTCACCTCGTCCTACTAGGTCTGCTGCTGCTATTTCCGTGAACCATCTAGAAGATCAGGTCTCCTGGGAAGCTGCAGTCTACCCCTCAGATAAAAATAAGATGTTGCTGCTACCTATGCAAGCATTAAACAAATAATGGTGTTTTTTTCTGGAGATCAGCTGACTGTAGACTATTTAAAAAAGAAAAGATCACAGCAATTAACCATGAACCAATCCCTCTGTCCTGAAATCAGAGAATGCTGTTGCCCAGGCAAGCGCTGTGAAATTCTTCTGATTTATGCTGGCTCTACATACAACCTCTTGCTTGAGTGCTGAGATCTTGAGGTTTCCCTTGTTTTCTTCTGGGATGGGACAGTTTTCCCCAGGGGTTGGTGGACTACATTGTGGAGACTGCAAATAATATTAACATAAGCATACTTGTCTTGAGGTTTGTCTAATGAGCTGCTTTTCTCCCATCTGAGTGAGCTGTTGTTCAGTGAACCACGCTTCAGAGGGGTGGCTTTTTGTGAGGACTCCCCTCCTGTGTCCTGCTGAGATGTTCAAAGGCATCTTGTACAGGTCAGGGGAGCTGATGGGAGCTTTCCTTCTTTACATGCCCTGCTCTGTTGGAGCAGTGTCTCTGTCCTACAGGTTTGTCTGCGTTGGTGTAGCGTTCCAGCACAAACAAAGAGCAGCTTTTCTTACAGAATGCACCTGAGGGGAGGAAAAGTTTATAGTGGTCTTTGATGTGTGCTTGAATTCTGTTTTCAGATCACAGAATCATAGAATAGTCAGAGTTGGAAAGGACCTTAAGCTCATCCAGTTCCAACCCCCCTGCCGTGGGCAAGGACACCTCCCACTAAACCATGCCACCCAAGGCTCTGTCCAGGCTGGCCTTGAACACTGCCAGCGATGGAGCATTCACAACTTCCCTGGGCAACCCATTCCAGTGCCTCAGCACCCTCACAGTAAAGGATTTCTTCCTCATATCCAATCTAAACTTCCCCTGTTTAAGTTTGAACCTGTTACCCCTTTGTCCTGTCACTACAGTCCCTAATGAAGAGTCCCTCCCCAGCATCCCTATAGGCCCCCTTCAGATACTTTTTGAGATGTTTTTGAGGTCAATGGAAAGAACTTCATATTTGAGAGAATGCTGCCAGGAAAGAGAAGTTGGATGAAGACTCTTGAAACTCTGGTTATAAAGCTGTTGCTGTACCCTCTAGGTGGCACTGCAAGAAAAAGAATATGTGCATTCACCGGCTGTTGAGCTGGTTGGGGGCTCTGGTGGTCACAGTGCTGGGAGGAGCAGCTGGCAGATACTCTAGGAGAAAGGAGGGAAGTAATAAACTAATTCTGATGTGATAGAATTGACTGAACTTTGAAGTGCATTTTACATCAGTGTGAGGCAGTGATCACTTAGTAACAAACTGAGTTTGCTTTAGTGCCAAAAGTGTCATTGTGTACAAAAATTATGTATGAAGTTCTGTAAATAGTAATCACAAGCGAAGTGTTTTCTCTCTAAATATTTCAATGCTTTATAAAGGTGTCTTACGGATCAGTTACACATTTATTCTCATCTAAAATTTGAATCTTAACATTCTTCAGTATTTTCTTAGTTTTGAATAGGAAAAATCTTTATCCCAGTTCACAGGCATTTCTCAACTTTTTGTTGTTGTCAAAGTGTATGGTGGCTTTTGGAAGGAGCGGGTTCTGTTTGATATAGTATATGTTTTTGAAAGTTTATCTTCAGAGCTGCTAGTAAGGAAGTCATCTCATGCCCTGACTTGTAAAACAAATCTTATCAAAGTAAAGAGAGAACTTTTTTTTCTGAGCCTTTTTTTCCTAAAATGTTTTATTCAGGGTTAGGCAATGTTCTGGTAAGAAATAAAAATCCTGATCTATGAAGTGTAAAACTTAACAACTAAAACCTTCCTTTCTTTTTCAGCAGCTCCATGAGACTGTGAAAAGAAAGCTTGATAGTGCTGCTTCCCCTCAGAATGGAGACCAGCAGAATGGCTATGGTGATGTATTTTCTGTGTCCAAGAAACTACGTCGTGATGATGGCCTTGGTGGAGTGGGTGGTTCTTCCAATGGAATGCCTCCTGTGTCTCCACTCCATCATCTTGACAAGAAATCTGGTGGTGGAGACACTTTGCAACTTAACGGAAAGCATCCCATGGGGTTAGATGGCATCAGCAAGAAGTGTCTTCCAGATTCCAGCCTACAGCTGAACGGAGGTGGTGATGCTGATGACTCATTTCCTCTGAGTCTGAACAAAGAGCTGAAGCAGGAGCCCGTAGATGATCTTCCATGTATGATTGCTGGGGCAGGAGGGTCTATATCTCAGAATAACTTGATGCCTGATCTCAATCTTAACGAGCAAGAATGGAAGGAACTTATTGAGGAGCTTAATAGGTCAGTGCCTGATGAAGACATGAAGGATCTCTTTAATGAAGATTTTGAAGAAAAAAAAGGTGCAGATTCTTCAAATTCAGCTGCACAGACTCCATTGCCACAAGATATTAACATAAAGACTGAGTTTTCCCCAGCACCCTTTGAACAAGAACAGATGGGGTCTCCCCAGGTTCGATCCACTTCTTCAGGTCCAGCATTTATTGGTGCTGCTTCTGTACCTGTAAGTGCTGCTTCTCCGGCAGTTGGTGGTTCTCAGGCTCTGTTTCAGCCTTCCAGTCAGTCAATGACTGAAAATCCTAATCAACCCATGATGCAGGCATCAAACCACTCTCAGAATGTCCAGAGGCCTCTCCCCAATGTGTTGTTACCTGGGAAGGGTGCAGGAAGTGCCAAAGAAATGTCTTCTGCTCATCAACTTCAGCAGATTGCTGCCAAGCAGAAGAGAGACCAGATGCTGCAGAACCAGCAACAAGCTTCACAAGTCCACCAAACAAATCAGATGTCCACGTGGCAACAGTCTGGGCCTTCCCATAGTCCACTGCCTGTCCCATATACCATGGAAAATCCCACCAGCCCATCAGTTTTCCAGCCTGACTTCAACAATCAGAAACTCATGATACCTAATATGGGAAATAAAAGCTCACCTAGAGCTGGAGGCAATTACCATGTGAACATTTTGGGTCATCAGCAAAACAGCTTGAACCAGAACGCTGTGAATAGTCAAGGCTCTATGCTGGACTATGGGAACACCAAACCTCTTTCACATTACAAAGCAGAATGTGAACAGGGGGTGCCAGTACCTGGTCAGAACAAGACACCAATGTTGGCATACATACAACAGCGCCAGCAGCCACCTCTGTCTCATGTGAGTGATGACCAAAATGGGATGATCCTGTTGAAACCCAAGCCTGGAAACATTGCCTACAGACTGCCGCACAGTCAGGTGAATGTTCTGGGGGTTTGTTACCTTTGTTTAGGAGCAGATTTAAGGTCTTGCAAGAGCATGTTGGATAGGTAAGGCTGGAGTGCAGATTACTTGGTATTGTTTTGAAACAGTTACCCCATGATTTAAAACAAGAAAATTACAATAATTACAGTAAGCTGAGACAAGAATCAAGAACTCAGTTTTGCACTGGGGACAGTTTTTAATAGTTCTAGGTCATGTGGTAATGTGTGATTTCCAGCTTAATATACTTCGTGGGTGACAAGTTATGTCACACTTCATAGAAGCTTCTACTTACAAAGATAAATAGATGCTTTGTAAACTTTTGCCTAAAATAACTCTCATAAGACTGTAGTGTTAAGCAGTGTTCTCAAAGAAGCTTTGATTTCTTTACCTTGGTTTTAGTCCCTAGTTGTGTCAGAGTTGGCTTACTATAAAAAGACATGCCTTCAGTTGCTGCTTTTTTGAAGAGGGACGGAAGTGGGGCTGCATTCTTGGTTTCTTGGGTGTTCCTTGGGGCTTTTCAAATCTAAGGATTTGTTACTGGTTAAGTCTCTGGGGATTGGGGAAGCAAAGAGTAGGAGAGGAATATACCTTTAAAAATGAATAATAGAAATATTTGCTTGAAGCAATATGCTTCAGTTTTTCCTGTAAAGGAAAATCACAGATGGTGCTTCTTTGCCCTCTATAGAACTGTTACTACAGATGTGTAGCAGGTGAAAATTAATGAAGTGAATGGAAGTACAGAGTTGGGATTCTGTAACATGTGCCTACAATGCACATACTTGAGGGCTTGGTGAGAAAAAAAGTCTTTGCTATAAGGATTACAACTTCTCTATCAAAAGCTGTTGGATTTCCACCTCTAGTTGTACATTCCCTCAGCAAAACAAAGACAGTGTGAAGAAGATCTGATTAGCCTGTGATAAAGACCACACTGATGGGCAAATAACAATCTGAGATCACTGTGCGCTTCATAAGGCACTAAAAGATTAATCTCTTCAGAGCTTCAAAAGTAACAATCTAGAAATGTTTTGATGGAAGAAGGGGAAGGATAAGGATGATTGTGAGTGTCACATCTCTCCCTCTCTGAAAACCATGAGAGTCACCCCGCATCTACACTGCCGTGCTGGTACTGAATTAACAGAAATACTGATGAATGCTTCTGGAGAATTCCTCCACAACCTGCACATAGAGCAACTTAGCACAGCATTACATCTGTTTGGCTCATGATTTCTAATGAAACTGCGGCCAACCCATTAGCTGAAGTCTAATCTTGAAAGTAGTATTTGTGTAATGAAGCTGAATTGTGCTTAGAAAGGAGAAAAATTGTCAAATTGTACAAAGATGACAGTATCAGATCTTGGATTATAATTGGTCCATGTTATTTTTGCTTATCCCAAGTTCCAATTTGCAGAAAAGCAGACATGTGAAAAATTAATAACAGGCTTATCTGTGTAGAAGTATTTTTTTCTGTGGAATATGGTGATGGTTGGATGTTATTAAAATACATTAAGGCTCATTTTGATCAGTGATAGCCTTCTTCCCCTTCCCCGGCAAATAGTAAATCCCAAAAAAATCAACTTTAGGAGGGGAGGCACAGACAGTTGCTGACTTAAATGTTGACAGAAGAGGCAGGATTTAAATGAATGTTTTGTATAATGTGAATTTAAAATGTAGTATTTGAAAAGCTGCTATCAAAATAAACTGAAGCTGGTGTGCTTTGTAACTCGTGCCGTTTCCTGGCGAAGCAGAAGCACGCAGAGCTATGCTCACCTGTTTGAGCTAGACTTTGGGAAGTACTTTGAGACTGAAATTAAAGCCTTTATTCCTAAATACTGTGGAGCTTCTGAACTTAACTCTGAACTCTCATTTCTGCGTCTGGCATGTTAAAGGTGGGGTTTCAGCTGTCTTTAGTTAGCTGAAGTGGAAATTGTATCACCCTTTGCCTTTTCTATTAGATGCTTCACGGATGAAGAAGCTGTTGCATAAAGATGGGAAAATATAAGGGACTGAGCTAATTTTTTATTAAATGGTGTAGAAGTATAAATAAGCAATAATGGGCAATTTCTGTTTTTCTGAGATGTATGAGTGCCCTTCCTATGTACACTTTATTTACAAGGTCTTTGTTATCATGGTCACCACCATGACAGTGCCTTTCCTCACCTGCGTAACTATATAGTTACTAAATTCAATTCTGGATGGCTCACCTCTTTCTGTAGCTCATGTCACTCTTTCTATGTTCTGCAGGATCAAAACCCTTCTCCTAATGTTCCTCGTGTTCCTGTTTCTGTCCCGGGCACTGGTGTGGGTGCCCAGGCTCCCAGTGTCTCCATGGCAGGTAACCACAGCAACCCAACTTATCTCAGCAATCAGCAGCAAGCAGTAGTGATGAAGCAGCACCGAATGCTGATGGACCAGCAGAAGCAGAGAGAGCAACAACAAAAGCACTTGCTCATGGAGCAACAGAAGCAGCAATTCCTAATGGAGCAGAGACAGCAACATCTTCTGGCTGAGCAGGTGAGGGGAGCAACAGTCTGTTTTCCTTTGCACTGATTTGCTTTGGTGGATGAAACAGCAGTTGAGATTTTGTTGAACACTTATCATGTTGCAAAATAGGGGGTGTAAACTGCAGGGCACTTTGGTGTCCTAAGTATAATTGCTATTTTATGTGTCTGTAATAACCCAAATAGGTAGCGCTTGCTTGCAAAGACTTATTTTTGCTGTTGGTTCAAGGCACTGTGGTAAATGATAAGAATAAAATAGGTAGAATTGACTAGTGTGGAAATACAAGACAATGCACAGGGAGAATGTATCATCCCAGCAGTGGTGTAATTTGTGAAAGAAGAAAGACAAATGCAGCCAGAGCAAAACCAAAAGATACACAGTTGAGATACTGTTGATGTGTTCTGTAGAGCTTTAAAAGTGGAAGTGATGAGCAAGAGATTCTGCAAGCTTATTGTACCTTCTGCCCATTTTCCCTATGAGATCCACAGCAGTTCATGCTTCAGATTTGAAAACATCTTTGACTTGTTTATTTGAGGAAAATAATTGGACATCTTCATCCAACTTGAATCTTATCCTGCCAAAAGAATTTAGCACTGCTGTCCATCAGACTGCAGAAAGCTGCCTTAGCCTCTCTCAGGGCAACAGGCTCCTTGCGTGAACATTTCTAAGCTTTAAACGTTTTGCAAGTCTTTCAGTTGGGAATCAGCCCAAAGGGTCTTGTTCCTGTCATCAGTGCTTTTCTGCACTTTTGAAAGTGCATGTAGGCATGTTCCAGGCACTGGCACAGTACATACAGAGAAATGTCTGGTGTGGGGGAAGGGGAAAATGAATTTTCAAAGAAGGTTTGAGACCCAGGGAGAACCGTAACATTTGTTGCATCAGTGGAGCTGTGCCAAGCCCAAGCAAATGGCTTTTTTGATCACCTGGAGCCTTCTCTTAAAATTGAGGACTAGCTTGAAGTGATAAAAACACCCCTTAAGTGCTGGAGCCAGTGTAGATAATAATGTGGTTGGCAGTGTTTTAAAGAAAATAGTATGGATGTTGGTAAAGGTACATTTTTGATTTTGGGGTAAAAACAATTTGGCTAAGGGAGTATCACAGTGGAAATACACTATCAAAGACTGAGGGACAAAAAATGGCCAGAGCCTCAGTAAAAGAGTATTTTCTGTATGAGTTCTGTGATCTATAAACTTATATAAATGTAATACTTATTAGTAAATAATTCAGGTTTTGATGACTTATAGTTTTGGGCATATGATTGTTACTCTCTCAAAATGTTAACAAGCAGGTGCTCTTTGAAAGAAGGTAGGGAGAAAGGAAATACGGGGTGTTGGCATCCTGCTTGTACTTTTGCTCCACTGGTTACTGGCGATTTAGAGCTCTTAAAGCTGTGTCCCAGTAGATTTTCTTAGCTAAGTAATGGACCCAATGGCCATCAGACCTGTGAGCAGTGGGGAGGTATAGTCACAGGGGGGTAAGTAGCATGTCTGAAACATAGTGTTCAAATATATATATATATATATATATATATAAATTTTTCAAACCTGTTTTGCTTCTGCTTTACCCAGCACACACTGTTGTAGTAAATATCAGTATTATGAAAATACTTTATTCCTGTCCTAGTTGTGGTAACTCTGACTTGTACAACTTACATCTTTGGACAGTGATACTGGGACTCTGATCCAAATAAGGAGCAGCTATTTTAGAGCTGAAGAGACTTAAACTGAATTTGCCTCATTTCTTGGCCTTTTGCTGCCCAGTCAGGCTAGGTCTTGATAGCATTCTAATTTGATACTTATTTCTTTTGATACACATGATACTGGATGTAGTTTTACAAAAGATCCTTGAATCATTTGGCATCTATTTTGCAGGAGAATTAACAATTTCAGGTAGTTTCGGTGGCATTCCTTGCCACTCTGAAGCTGTCTTTGCATTTGGTATCCTGCACTTTTTAGCAGTTTTACTATGTTTTCCTTTGGGTTTTGTTCTGAGCCAGGTTCTGCAGCTCTTGGTTTTCTCAGAGCTATGGCATCTCTTGGCTTCTGTGGTCAGCCTCTTTCAGGTTTGACTGGTCCTGCAGGCAGCAGGTCCTTTTGTTGAGCAGCCTGCCCTCTTCATTCCTCTGCGTGTCTCAACAGCTTCTTAGTTGTAGATGTTTCAGAAGGATGGTAGTAATGTCTGCCTATTTGTCACGTTGCACTAGTCTCTTCTTTAAAGGCTTATTGCTTGTGTCTTTACACCAGTACTCTTGGAAGGGACTTTCTGTCCCCTTCTGTGCTCACTGTAGTTTTTCAGATAGATAGTTGTCTGTTGTATCCCTTCTTAGTTATGCCTGAATTTCAGTGTGGTTGAGGATAGCTGTGGAAGAAGAGCCAGAAATACTTTGCCCGATACATTTTGTATTGTAAAATCAGTCTTTTGGCTGCTTATGCTTTCAAGATCTCTGGGTGTACCATTAGTGCATGTACAAGGGCTCTTGATGTTCCCCTCAAGGCTTTGAATTTAATTTTCCCCAGAAATTTCCTAACAGAAAATCAGCTTGTTTTATTTTACAAATGGTTTTATCAAGTACAGGTTGAATGTGCTTTTAAAGAGGAGGGGCTATTTTGAACCATTGGTAGGGTTTCTTTCAGTTGTTTAGTGCATTAGGAAAATGGTTTTGAACAATGATTGCAAAACTTGTATCACTTCTGTTATAAACTTAGTGCTGCAGTTTTCCATAATCTTCTAGAAAAACCTCTGCTGTAGAAGAATTTAGGCTTGTATTTCCTTTCATTTTTTGAAAATAAGGGCTAGAAAATAGTTAAATGTTTAGTTATCACTTTTCTAATGATATTTTTAACGTCTCTTTGATTTCCAAAGAGAGGTCTAAAATAAACTGATCTGGGGTAAAGAGCTAAAAAGGATGTGTAAATTTCTTTTATACACACTCTTCAGCTCTTTTTGTACCTGTTAGTGGCTTTACGAGTATGGCTAAAAATGCCTGTTGATTGTTACTGGTTAAAAGATTTTTCATCTCAGGTTTTTCTGTGTTTCAAAGGCTTCAGACATGTATTGCAGTAACTCCTGTAACGCATGCTCTTGTCTGAGTTCCTAGTCTTGTCACTCATCAGATGAAGTGAACTGTTCTTGAGCCTTGAGAACCAAGGTTTCAATTGACTTTAAGTCACTTAGAGAAGCTGCTTTAATTGCCAGCTCCCCATGACAGCATGCAGATAGCTTGTTTTTATCCAAGACAGTCACTCTTGGGAAAAGCTTGGCTTGTTTTCTAATTGCCTTGCATTGGACCTTTCTTAGGAGAAGCAGCGGCAGCAGCAGGAGCAGCAGCTGCAGCGGCATCTGACTCGACCACCTCCCCAGTATCAGGATCAGCCACAGAATCCATACCAGCAACCGGTTGGACAGTTCACAGGTGAGTAAACATGGCAATGGAAATAATGGCATTAGAAATAAGAGTAAAACCCAAGGTGTCTTCAGATTTCCTGGGCTGGATAGCTTTTAATTAATTTATTACAACACCTTCCCACGTCACTGGAGTTCTGTTGCGAAGTAACCGCTTCCCCTGTCCCAGATATCTGGAACAACTTAAGCTTCTGGTTCTTAACATTGCTTTGGAAGTGGGTAAAATTCTTAAGTACCTTCATTGTTCTGAAAGCCTTTTAACACCAGTATTTGAGTTTACAAGTTGTAAATTCTTCTGACTTTCATATATTAGGATTCTTTTTCTTTTTTCCCTGAAGCTTGTATCTATTGCAGTCCTTCATTAAAGAAAAATGAGGGATGTATTATTTCTCTCACCTTCTAGGATGAGTTTAACATTGTCTAATTTTTTTACCCCTCTTACCTTTAGAAGGGAATGCAACTTGAATTCCCTTCATTACATGTTAGTGTCCTGCATGGGTTGTTTTTGTAGGAGAAGCAGCTTGGTATGTCTTCAGTGTTAATGCTGACAAATAAAATACCATGTAATGCTGAGCTGGAATAGCTTCATAAATGTAGAGAACAATAAAAACTCATCTCCTTACCTGAAAAATCCTTATTGATGGCACACCAAGAAGCCACTTGTCTTTTTTCATAAACCTAGAGTACAAAAAAGTACTCATTCCCTATGTTTTGTTTCTTTACTCTCTATATTCCCACAGAAATAAATAGCAAAGGAAAAAGATGCAAATAGAAACCTGATACCCTCATTCTGACAGAGTTCTGACTATCCAGTGTCTATGCAGAGCTATGACTGGCTTTTGTTACTTAACTGAAACAACTCAGTACCAATACAAAAGGCTTGTGTGTTAGAGCAGTCTCAGTAGCATCCTTCAGATACTGCGTGGAACTGTTTTGTTTCTCCTGCTATTTTTCTACAGAAATGCAGTAGAAATAGAGTATGTTTTGCTGTAATGAACATCAGCATTATCAAATCTATTTTTCCCTTGTTATGATAATGATGACTACTTTTCATCTTAAAACATACCTCTCCACTGTAGCTTTCTCATAAGGCTCTTCTCCCACCCATCCAACCCCCTCATAACATTGGTGGTTTTGTAGTATGCTTTGTTAACAATGAATTCAATAGAATTTGACTTGTCTTTTAATGCACTTAAATAACTGTATTTGGATAAATAATAATGACGGGGAGGCAGTATTCCTCAGCTATCTTTAAATATGAAAAATATGTGCTGCTTTTTGGTTTGAAAGTAGAGAAAGTACTGGTGAAGGTAAATTTCGCTTGGTTGACTGTAAGAAGTGTATGGGGGATTATATGCATTACACTTCACGGTGCTTCTCTGTTCTTTTGTTTTGCCTAAGGTGGGGGCTGGTTTTTTATAGGGAGAAATGTTTTTACTGGTTTATGAGAGCAAAGAACTTTTTTTGCCTGTTTTTTTTTTTTGCTGAGAAGACTTACTTTTTGCAAATCATCTTGCTTGGTTATCAGAAGTGCTGTTAACATAGGAAATATTTTGTTGTGGAAATCCAAATGATACTTGACCAAAAATTTCTAATAGTTATATGAAATAAAAGATATGCCTGGAATTGGGAAAACACGGGAGTAGAAACCCTACAGTTGTGCAATAAGAGGTAAACAGTGTGTGCACAGAATAACTGGCAATGTGCGCGCAGTAAGTGGTAGTTTTCAGCAGCCTAGCTTGCACTTCAAAGTCTGTGTGTTCCTTTGTTCACAAGGAAGCATCAGAGTCCTGCCTTTAAAGTCGATTTTTTTTTTAAAATTGATGATGCTGGACTCTTAGAAGTGGTATTCAGGTTTTTTGGGACATTGGCATATCTGTGTTTGTGATCAAGGTGGAGGCGCTAACTGGAGCAATAGTTGACACTCTTTAATTAAAGTACTGTCTGTGTATTGGTTGCATTGGTTGGCTTATACAAATGCAGCTGTACCTCTGTTCTGGATTATAGTGTCCACAAGCTTGGTTGAACCAAAGCATTTAATGTACAAAATATTACTTTGTATTTCAGGGTCATCTTCAGCCATGCCTGGGGTCAGTAATTTGGGACAGTCCAGCTCCAGTAGTCCACGGATGTTTCCTCAAACCCAGAACATGATTCAGATGGGACCTGGACACAGTTCTGTTCCTCCACTCCAGTCGGGCTCCAGTCAGCAGGATCGGGGTGTGACTCAGTATAGCAATATGCAAAACATTCAGCGAGGGGGATTATACAATTTGGCTTCTGGTATGACGCAGATGGTTCCACAGCATGCAACTCAAAGTGCCAATGGACAGCCACCAATGCAGAGACAAAGCAGCTTGGGCCAGGGTGCTGCTGTTCCTGCTGGGTATGGGCAAAATACCTTAGCAAACTCAAGTATTTCTCAGCAGCACAATAAAGGTGCTCTGAATCCAACCTTATCTAAGCCACAGATGGCAAGAGTACCAGCGGCTATGGGGGCTCAAAATCCATCTTGGCAGCACCAAGGTATCCCTAATATTAACAACCAGACACAAGCAAACAGTGGCTTAGGACCGTTTACTGCCAACTCCTCTTTCCACATGCAGCAAACTCATCTAAAGATGGCCAACCAACAGTTTGCCCAAGGAATGCCTCAGGTAAGCCTAAGCACCAGCAGACCGATGACCTCTATGAATGCTGCCGTCTCTGGGCAGATGTTGTCGTCGTCTTTAGGTGGGCAGCAGCGGACAAACCCACCTACTCAACAGCAAGTACCCTCACAGCAAGTCTTGCCTGGCATCAACCAGACTGTTCCAGATCTGAATGCTTTCAACCAGAATCCAAATCAGCAAATGCCCAACAGAGGTAATCTGCACTGTAGTCAAGGGTACCCTGTGAGGACAACCAGTCAAGAGCTGCCTTTTGCCTACAGCGGTCAGTCAGGCAATAACGGACTTCAGAACTTAACTGGTGACACAGATCTGATAGACTCATTGCTGAAAAACAGGACTTCAGAGGAGTGGATGAATGATCTGGATGAGTTGTTAGGAGCTCATTAAAATGGGGCTGAGGGTGAGGGTTCTACTTTTAATTATTTCATGAAATATAAACGACACTTGGACCAAAAAACCTGTGGCATTGAGGAGACTTGCAGGCATTAGAGGTAAATGGTTGGGAAAGGGACTGGAGCTGCTTCTCAGTGAGTGTTGATAGGTGGTGATGGCGCACCAAGCAGGGCTGCAGGAGTAGTTTGCTTTGTCTTGATGTCTCTAAGGAGTCGCACACTTGAACAGGTCAAAAAATCCTGTGCGTGTCCTCGCCAGCCTTTCAGAAATCTCACTTGCAGTGTTCTAAAATGAAAGTTTTTTAATTATTTAAAAATAAAAACAAAATTCCGCAAGAAATAGTGCAGAAAGAAAGCAAATAGTTGCACAAATTGTGTTTAGGACTTAGTCTCCTGCAGCTAGTACTTGCAATAATTATTTGTTCATAGCTTGACATGTTATTGTAGTACTGTCCGTCAGACTTCTGACTTTTTAATGGAGAAGAGGCTGTATGCACCTGAGTATGCTTGCAAAATGTTTTGAGTTGTTTCTTTTCCCCATTGCTGAAGCACGTGCCTGTACTCTCAGTAAGCAAGTGATATTTCACAGTAAATATTGCTAGATGCTGGTAATAGATGAAAGAAAGTATTAAACCCTGGCCAGTTAGTCTATGTAGTCATCTTAATAGATTGTAGTCTTTTCAGCTGCAGTTTGCACTCTGTTGTAGAGAGGCACAGTTCTTGGCTTATACCTTGCTGTGTTTAAAGGGGGAATTTCTTACGGGAGAACTTTTAAACTATAGTAGGTTTAACATGAATTGTAAAGCCATTTTCTTTGCACCTGTTTCTTCATAACTTATTTCCAAAGGTAGATGTATTTAAATGAAGGCTTTGCTTCATGACAGCTCATCTAGTTTTCTTTGTTGTAAAAAGTAAAACTAACTTTTGAGATCAGTTCATTCCCCAAGGTTAGCAATGAGCACAAGACTTCGTCGCTTCAGGACAAAACTGAGGAAAAAAGGAATTTGGCTGCGAGGTGGGAAGTCCTTATCAGCAATAATAGCACAGGCAGCCTGGGAGGATACTTGTGTCAGGGTTGCTCCAATATGGAAGTCTCCCCCTTTAAATACCTTTTTGTTTTTTTAATGACTGGGTTACGAGTTTGATAATCTTTCTATAGACTGGTGGATTTACTTCTTTAGTATTCCTTGAAGCTGGTTCTTCAGCTCAGCCTGGGGAGACCTCTTATCCGTAAGTTGGGGTCAGTCCCAGAAAGGACAGAAACCACAGTGGGAACAGTCAGCGTTCCAAAGTCCTTACTTTCTACCAAAAATATCCCTTATCCACCAACAAACCACCTTGCCTTAACCTTTATTTTAAAATGAAAATAAAGTTGAAAGCTTTTGTTTTAAATGCACAAATACCTCTTCCCTTTCAAAATCCACTGGTTTGGAAAACTCCTTTAAACTTTCTAACCAAACCCAGCATTGTGATTTAAAAGCAATTTCCTTCAACACAGACTGGCTTCTTCAGGAGTTTTCTGCACTGCAGAGATGTGTGTGAGAGGGTTTTTTCCAGAGTGGGTGAAGGGAAGTGAAAGATAACATTGATTTCAAAGAAGGAAAGTATTTTACTGTATCTGCAGCTCCTTTTGAGACAATTTGCACTTTTAAAAACTGCTTTTTTTAACACTAATACTTTAACCCTTTCCAAATATGCATGGAACATGGTTTGTCCAGCACACTTATCTAGTGTGGATGATTTACGCTCTGTTGAACAGATTTGATATTGTATCATGTTGAACTGTGGGTGAAAGATGTGCATTGATCAGTGGGTCCCACCGTTGAATAGTGGGTGAAACTTCACTGAATCAGACTTAATCCCTCATAGAGCTTTTGATAACGTTAAAATTGTCTTTGGATGGGAAGACGAAGGTGTTAGTTGATGACACTTCTGGTATCTTCTAGAATAAGTAGTTGAGATGCAAATAACTGATGGTAACTTTTCTTATACTGGCAATGTAAGAAAAGAGCTAGTGAGTTTGGTTTACTGTTTCAGTTAAACCAAAACCTGGTCCAAGGTAAGTGTCATTAGAAGAGTATAGATATAAACTAGCAATGGCAGGGGAAGGAGTGTTTGCTGTATTTCTATTTCTAAGGGTTAACTTTGCACCAGTGTGCCTTCCCTTCCTGTTGGGGGTGCTTGGGACCTCAGAATTTCAAGTGACATCCTTCAATGTCACTATTTTTCTTCTCCCCCTTACAAACACTTGAGAGAAATTACAGGGTAGTAGGATTCAGCTCTTCTTTCTTCCCTGTTTAGGCTGTAGTGAAATCTGCTACGTTTTCCAGTAGATTTTGCACACAGGCTTTGCTCTGAGTCAGTCAAAATACAATCCATCCAGTTTTGATTTTCTTAATTGGAGGAAAAGAGCATCTGCTGTTTGTGTTATTACTACCAAAAAAAGCAATCCAGCTAAATGTCCAGGAAAATGCAGATGTGCCCTTTCCTCCACTGTTTCTGGAAGCTAAGGTGGATATTGCCCTGCTTGACTACAGGGTTTGTTCAGGAAGGTGTCTAGGTTCAATGACAGGGCCTTTTCATGGTACTGTTGAAGTAAAACTAAGTGTAATTCTAGGCAAACTGGCTTACAATGCCCATTGGTCTTCATACGTGAACAGGATCCGAACAGCATTTAACCTGCTAGGAAAAGCAGCCATCCCTTCTGGTTTTGGTCCCTGTCCACATAACACGATCAGACTGTTGGAAAGACGGTGTCACTGTAACAAAGTGGAAACAGTTCAATGGAAATGAACATGCGGTTTAGATGTACATAGGTGCATAGGTAGGGCTGGGCTTTGCCTTTGTGCCCTTGAACATGTAACTGTCTATATATGCACTTGGGCTTTCCATTTGCTGCAGCTTCAGAGCAATAAAACGTTATCTCCCCTGAACTGTACCTAGCCAGCCGCCCATGGCTTTATTTATGAACTGCGGTTTTGGCTGGGTAGGAAAGGTGAGAGTGTCACTGTGCAACATCCACTGCCTTCCAAAAACCACGATTCAATTGAAAAGGGTGCTCAAAATTTTGTTATACACATTTCCTTTGTGTAAATAAATGTTTACAATTTTATATTAAAGATTTGAATAAGAGTTAGATCTTCTGACTGTATATTTTTTACTTTTTATAGATTTTAAAACTATAATTCTTTATATATGTGTTTGGGGGGTATTATGGTAAGTTTTATGCTTGTAAATGGAGAACAGTTGAATTTGATGCTAACCTTTATGAATTTTTGTCATTGAAATGTATAAAGAGTCCATTAATCCCCTTATTCTTTTACTACAATTACTGGTGCACACCGAAAAGAAATCCTTCACTTCTGTTTTATCATTATAAAATAAATATTTTGCTAGTGTATTAAACATACATGGTGTGACTTCATACATTTGTGTGAGCTGGGCACAGTTCAGCATTGCTGTTCCTAGTGAGATGGTTACCTGCATCTTAACACCCAGTTTTAGTCAGCCTGTTCTGCTGTGTCTTATCAATTCTTACGGTGTTAGAAAGTCCATTTAAACAGGCCACAACTGGATAATGAGGCCCTGCAAAACTTTAGTTTGAAAGCAGGGCTTGATGCTGCACCCGCTGCTTCTGGACTGTTGGGTTTTTAGTGCAGCTGCAGGCCTTAAGTTAGGAGGTGGGACTGCAGGGGGGTTTGCTGATGATAAAGATGTTGATGACCACTGAGACCTCACAATGCAGAATTGTAGCGTTCCAAAAATACGTTCCGATTCCCTCAACATTAACAAGCCTTAGCAGATCAACCTGATTTCCTTGAGACTGGTAAAGAGACAAGGATGATGTGTGTTTGCCGCACACGCAGAAAACCCCACCAAACTGATGAAAGAAGAACATTTACTTTAAGCATGAGATCAGTGTTTATGAGCAGGGAACAAAATACTGACTTAAAGCTGGTAACGTCCCCAAGCCGCTGCGTAGAGCTGGTGGGTTGAAGGGACTGTGGCAAATAATGGCAAATAGGTCTTTGAGATGCTGCTGGATCGTTGGCCCTCTTCAGATGGTTACTTTTACCTCTATGTTTGTGAGAAGTAAAGCAAGGAGCTGTGGTCCCGTCAGGGCTCAAGAGCCTGGCTTTGGTGGCGTGTGTTTGAATGCTGTGATTAACAAGTTATTCCTTGACAAATTACACTGAATTGGACATTTCAAAGTAGTTCTTGTAGTGAATCATACCACCTGCAGCAGACCTAAGAATTCAGTTCCTTGTATGTAGTGTTTCCTTTGGTCAAGTGCACCTTTTAATGGATGACATCTAGTCATAAGTTCTAAACTAACATCTCCGATCTCTCTAACCACAGATTTAGCAGTAGTGATAAAGCAGAATTTGCAAAGTGTGGCACATGCTTTTCTTGTAAAGGCTGTATTTGGTTTATATGTTACTATGATTTCAAGCATTCCCCTAGGGAATAAGAAGTTTAATCAGCTTCAAGCAGTGAAGAATCATTCTCCAAGCATTGGAGCTGGTGTTTTCCCTTCAGATTTCCTCACAAAGTGCACCCTGACTTTCTGTTTTCAGTATATTCATACTCTGCAAGTTGTGAGCTGTGTTTTGGGGCAGGAGGGGACCTGTAATTTCAGGAGCTTATAAAGAACTAAATGCAATAATAATTAGCAGTACCAGGACAAGCTGCTTCTAGTCTGTGGTCAACTGTGAAGTTTATATACTTTATAGCTTTTGGTTTATTGTCCCCTTAAAGCTGCTGCCTTGTATTTAATGTTAATTGAAACTGTCCCCTATTGGAGTTTTGTGTATGTTTTTTCAAAGATTTTAAGGAGTCTCAGCTCAGGAACAGATTTATTTATACAGTGCTTTTCCTGAGGCAAATGTAAATCTGGAATGGAAATGCTTTGTAAAGCATGGATTGTCTGCTGAAATGGTGTGAGCACAAATAGATTGCTGGTGGTATTTCCCCTCTGACTTTCATCCCCGGGTAAAATCTTCGGTCACCAATAGATTCTGTTAAGGTTAACTGCTGTATTTCAGCCCGGGTCTGTCAGCAGCTTGGAAGATCTAAAGTCCCATCATGAGTGTTTTGCAGAGAAAGGGAGCACTTTGCTATTTACATGCATGGGTGTTTTTTACAGAGAGTGTACAGTTGTCTCTTGGAGTCAGGTTTTCAACATCATCACTGAGGTGATGAAAAGCCAAACCAGGAGAACAGGCTTGCTGCATCCCACAGGAGAAACCGGAGGCTTGGTCACTACTTGCCTGCATTGTGCACGAATTCTGTACTGAGGTTTTGGGTGGGACTATGCACAGAGAAATGCCATGGCTCAACCATGTCCTGTGCCCTCTCTTCACCAAAACTAAGGGAAATGTTAGTTTTTAATGACTGATGCCTTTCTTCTCCTTCTGGCTTTAAAACTTCAAAGTCAGAATAGCTTTACCCATATACAGTTTCTCCAAAACAGGATAACTTCTTGAACTGATGCGGATTTTGCCTTTGTGGAGTGGGGAGAAAAGTTACTCATGGCTAAAATATTGCTGGGTTTCAGATTTTGCATTTTGCAGTTCCAATGTCAGGGCAATGTTCCTGAGAGTCCACGTGTTTCTACATCCTCTCCTGCCTTCCGTTTGGAGCGGAGAAGTTTTAGTTTGTATGCTAGCCAGGAAAAGGTTTGTATGGCAGAATTGTAACAACAGCAGAAAACTACAGTAGGTGGCAGGGTGCTGGAAAAGAACCATACTTTTATTTGGTAAACTTACAGTATTAATAGGATAAAACATGTGAATGCTCTTAAAAAGTCAGAATCCAATAACAGAATTAAGCTGCTTCAGCTGGAGTCTGGAAAAACCTTCCATGTGATCAACTCCATTACTTGGAATAAGAGCAGAAAGTCAAGCCATGAATTTGTAAATGCTTGTTAATAATTTTTACAGCCTCACACATAATTTAGATGCTTTAGAGCTGATGAAAACTAGCAGCAAAAGAGCTGAAAAATACCTGTTATCTTTCCATTGCCAGCACTATAGAACTCAATCAGGGCACAAAGTCTCTAAATACAACTGGAAGGATTTCTCAGCTTGTGCATGCAGAACTTCTGCTGTTCTGTGGTTCAGCAAAAGGCACTGGTCTGAAATCACCATTTCCTGTTGTCTGCTTTGGGAAACTGTGTGGTGTGGAGAGAGTTAAGGCATTGAGGTGGAAACCCGCGTTGCTGCAGAGAACACCATAGCTGAGAACACCAGTGCTGTCCTGCAGAGAGGGCTGGGGAGCAGCTTGACCCATCACATCTGCCTGGGGTTGGGGTCACCATCAGCAAGATGAGGCATCAGATGGACTTGCTGGCCGCCGTCACAGTTTTAGGAGTCCTGGAGCAAGGTAAATGTCCTTTCTATAATGCTAGGTACAGTTAAGCTAATTGCATTAAGCTTTGTGGAATGTGGTTCCTGTGTTTTGCTTGGAGTCGCTGTGGAGTAAAAGCTGGTATGAAGATGCAAATGTTTGGCTGTTCATGGCAGAAGCGGTGTGTCTGTGGATGCCCGTTACTCATGATCCACAAACCTCAAAGGCAGCATCCTAGAAAGAAGTGAGATTTAAGTTTTACTTGTAAAACAATTTCAACAGTAGAATGTGTTCAAAGCATTTTCTGTGATTGAATTTTAGCAGGTAATTTGTAACTTAAGAATGGTTGGAGGTGGCTAAAAGGCAGGTTAGTAAATATGCTGATGAAGAGGTCACTGTACAAACATATCGTATGCCTATAGAAAAGTGTATGTATTTCTCTGTGAGCAATGCTATTATGTGTTTGTAGAGCTCAGCTGCACAGAGCAGATGACAGGGTGAGTTGACAGCACACAGTAATTTGGAATATAATGCAAAACCCCTTCTGGTCAGAATCAGACATACACGTCTTCAGAGAAAGTCTGTAACTCCTTGTAATTACCATAGGTGGGTTTGGTTTAGACCACTTAGAAGCAGTACCCAAGCTTTGTCAGCCCCCTGTGTGTAATTGTAGGTCCCTTGGGCAAAGGCCTCTCCACCCTGGGCTTGAGGACGGTGATGGAGGGGACTTTCCTTCTGCTTGGGGTGGGTCAGAGTCCCCATTTCACTAAAATCTTCCCATTTCAACAAGGAACAGTTGGTTCGTGTGGGGTTTTTAATTGCTGAATTAATTTGCTATAGAGCTATCACACCTCTGCTTACAAACGGATGTGAATCTGAGCAGCCTGAGGTATTTTTAGCCATCAGATGATCCATCTCTTAATGTAAGTATTATTTAAAACATAGGCTCCTTGAAGAAGAGAGCTTCAGATTTCTGAGTGATCCGTAATTTCCCCTCAGTTTACAGGGAAATATCTGCCACTAGAAATGGAAGACACTTTTGTCCTATGAATTTTGTTTGTTACCAAGTGGGGATGGAGGGAGTGTTCAGTGTGCAAAAAGAAGACAGGAAGAGAACTTGAAATTGAGTTACGGAAATGCTGCTAAGCCCTTTCCACTGGGAAACCCTCAGTAACAAATCCCTGGGTAGCAGTTTTGTCTCAAATACATTCATTTTATGAGAGCTTCAGGTGTTTTTTTACAGGTTGCAGGCTTAGGCATTTAACGTTCATGCTATGCAAACCACGCGGAAGTGTGAAGCCAGCAGATAAATCACAAGCACTGGTACCCTCTTATCTATGTTAAATTGGGTAAAGTAGCCTCATTTTAATGGTTTCTGCATGGGAAGTGAATAAGTTACAAAATACTATGTTTCCTTTCCCTCTCACTAGTATGAACTATGTGTGCCAATGTCACCTTGAGTCAGAGCTGTGCAGTGGCTTTTCTTGTGTATTTTGACAGGATGCTCTGTACGTGAGTACAGATCTGAGGCTCATTCTGAGAAGGCAGAGCACTGAAACGTGACGTGTGCTGTATGTACAGATCCTATGATTCTATGAAGAAGAGGGCAGAGAAGAGATTCAGAGCAGCCCAAGGAGAAGGACTTGGGGGTGTTGGTCGATGAGAAAATGAACATGAGCCG
>JAOEHY010040414.1:0-35765 GCA_025447955.1 Psilopsiagon aurifrons | reverse complement strand
AGGAGCAGAGGGAAGAAAAAGGGGGAAGTGAGTGAACAAACTGCGTGGCTGATTTATGGCTTAAACCACGACAGCATTATAACAGAAATATCTTCCCAACCGACAGGGGGAGCAATTACTATTGTGAAGGAAAGGCTAGATTATATAGAATGCTTCAAGGCATAACGTCATTGTAAAAACACTTCAGAAACACTTTGATTTAAATCTTCCACATTTCATACTGTCTGTGCTATCCATTCCCTTCTTTTCCTCCTGTTTGGGAAGAAATACTATCAATCTCACACACAAAAGCTGACCAAGAGATATTTTCAGCTGCCAGTCTCATTACTTTTCCTGGAGGTCAAGGAAGTAAGTCACATTATTCTCATAGTAGGAAACAGAAATCTTCATTGTAACAGAAGTTTGCAAAGGAAAAGGTTTCATTACATTCTCTTAATTCTACTAGGCTGAGATAACAAACAACCCAGAGATATTTTTAATTGTTTCTCTGCACAGTAAGTAAAGCTGCAGCTCCTTAAGGAGGAGCTCCTTAATGACACTTTCCAATTCTAGCCCTGATTGCTTTAATTTTTTTAACCACTTGGACTGTGTTTGCTTTTTTTTTGTTTGTTCGAGTTTTGGTTTTATGTGTTTGCTTTTCATAGAATATACTTAATTTTTCAAAATAGTTTCAACTCCCTATAAGCATTCCAAATTTCAATAATAACACTAACTGTTGTCTAGATATTAAGTACTGTTACTTCATACTAACAAAAAAGGGGCTGGGCTATAATCATTATGAGTGGGATTAGTGTTCTAGTGGCTCATATACTCCTGTCTCAGGAACTACCATGCTTCCTCTGACCTACCAGAGCAATAAGCACTTCCCTCCTCCTGCTGGCCAGGTTGTCATTAGTACTGTGGCTCCTTTACCCTGCTCTGGCCATACAGTATTCCAAGGAAGGTATACTTTGCTTCTGCAGGATATAAAGTGCCCTCATTGTAAGGAAGAAATGAGGTAAGCCAGTCACACTACACCTTGGCAAGGGGAAGAGGTGGTTTTGCCATTTATTCCAAAATGACAAAGAAAAATTATCAAAAGTAACTTATTTGGAGATCATACAAAAATGCTGAATGGGAAATGAACATTATGTTTAACCCAGCTACAAGGCATCTTAGAATTACCTTAATTTATGGTGGTATTGCAAATCTTAATGTTCTCTGCAGATGTCTTCAAATTTATGATAGTGATCAGAACAAGTTTTCACTATAAAGTTCTATGGTACATTCAGAGCCCTTTAGCAGAAATTAAATGCTAATATTATGGGCTATAATTGGAATACAGTATGTATTTGCTCTAAAGATGGTGACTCCATGCATTCTGAAGTTTCTTACTACTTACTAGCACTATTTTTGAGGTATATTATTCCCCTCTCTTGACTGTGAGGGCAAAAAACAGAACAAACATATTGTGAAAAGCTTGAAATTCATTATGCAGCTTCTCAATTGCTCACAATACTCCTATTTAAAATGCATAACAGTGTTCTTAGAAAGGGTCAACATTGTGCACTTTGATTTAACAAAGGAAATGCTTTGCTGAATGTTTTAGACATTTCTCTATGCCGCGTAAGGGCAGCAGAATTTCTGCTCAGCTCCTTCATCAAAAATTAGGGATTTGTTTCTGTTTGGAAAACAGAGCAGTCTCCAGATATGCATTAACAACAAGGCAAATATTTACATGTTATTACAGGCTTAGCTTTCTCTAGTCAGGGAGGTTCTGTTCAAACCTGATGGGCAACAGACATCTTCCAGTGAATGGGATTTTTAAGTGCTCAAAAGAAGCATGGAATGAACCCGCACCCAGTTCCCACACCACACTTCTCCAGACGCAACTGCGTGCTCTGGAGGCTGCACTGTCCATCTCGGGGCACTCCAGCAAGGATGACTGCTTGGTTGTTGGCCATTTCTATCTTTTCCTACCTTCCATCAAATGCACTTTGCAGGATGTAGGCCTCAAATAGTGCTCCCTAAAGTCATTCTTACACAATTAATCATACACAGTTTACTAAGTTTCAGTGAGGCCATCTTCTGCCCATCCAAACCCTATATATAGGGTTTATATATATAAAGGCTCTGCTTCATATAAGAGAGACTCACAAGCATCATCAGCCAAATTGCTATAAATTATGACTTTGTCCCAAGAGAAATTAGATTTTTTTTTTTTATAGGGTCAAAACCTGAGGTATTCTAACACACATTCATTAACAGTATCTTTGCAGAACTGTATGACGTCACTTCACACTGTGTTTGCAAGACCAAATACAATGAAAACACAGCCGCTCATCATGGAAAGTGTAGGTGAAGCCTGATCCTCCAAGTCCACCTGCAATTCTGCTAATTTTAGCAAAGCTACTCCAGAATTAGGCCTGAGGGCTTCCACATGCCATACAGCCTCTCTGGAGCTCACTATGATGACAAATTCCAGCTCAGCTACTCTTCATTCAGGTAGCATGCAGTGATGTGCTTGAGGCTGCCTCTTCTGCTGGCACACCCATGGGTCTTCTCTTGCTGCTCCCTGAGCCTACCTTTTCTTCAGTCACTTACTGAACCAGGATGGGGAAAACCACAGCAGCTGAGTGGCAGAGTCAAGGACTGAATCTTAATGCTAGAGGCCTCATGCACACCCACAGTGATTTTAGGTCAGGCCAAGAATCAGCAACTGACACCAGACGTTCATCCCAGCCTAGGCTGTGGTCTTGATCACCAAGCTCTTCAGACTTGGCCACAGTGTGCACTCACTCCTTCCTCTGTGACTGCAGCATGCAAGACAAAAGGATGAGCTACCTAAATTTGCTCTGAGATGGAACTGGAATCAGCCCCAGCACACAGGCAGTTCTGGGAGTTTGGAAGTGTTTACAGATTCCCTTAGCTGAGACAACGTCTTTGAGGATCATGTTCCCAGCCATCAAACATGGAAGGGGAAAACACAATTATTTTGTATTACTTTGGCTTCCAGTACGTGCTAAATCAGTCATAAGATCATCTGCAGCCTGTTCTGAAGTTTGACAGCTACTACACACTTTCAAGTTGATTGCTACCAATTTGGAGCCTCTCAGAAACAAACATGGACAACCTGCAGATAGAGAGATTCACACATTTGGTGGAAGTGTCTTCAAAGCTGAAGACTGAAAAGAAAGTGATAATATTAAAAGGCTATAAAAAGATCATATGGAATAAAAAAAACCTGTAGAAATATTTTTTGACAAATTATACCTCAAATTCTGAAAGAAAAAGTTACTGAAGGTATGTAAGCCTATATGTAAATAAAATGTGTGTATATATGTGTATAGATACAATATGAATGGCAGATTGGAACACCTGATCTACATACCAAAAGATTTTGAGCAGATTGCTAATTTATTTTAAACTGCATAGTAACACTTCTAAAATACACTAATCATAACAGTGTAAATACTCTTTAAGACTGATGTGACATACATATTTAGCTGATTTCATGTTTTCTGGAATTAAAAATGCAGGTATCAAAACTTTTTTTATAATTTGATGTATTATCATCCATGAAAAAAAATCAGAACAGCATGAGGAGATTCAAGCATGCTTGGCAAAAAAAAATTCCCATATGTATTCTTGAAATATGAGATATTTACATTTCATTGTCAAACGACATGTTATCCTTAAAGCAAGTGTAGATAATATTTTAAGGATGCAATTGTCAACTATGAACAAAAAAAGATGGTTAGAAATTAGATTTTGAGTATAAATAGCTTGATCAAGGTTAAGGACTGTGCTACACAACCCTGGCTTAAACTTATAGCAGCACTCCATGTGTTTATTTTGTTGGCAGGAAATATATGTCAAGGATCACGCAGTTCATGTAAGTCCAGTGGAAAACCTTTGCTTCTAGTTTTAGTTTTAGCTTTGGTTAAACTTGAAACCCCGTTCTAAATTTTGGGGTAATTAAAAAAGCATTGCAAATCCAGTCCACCTGCTACGGGTAGAAAACTCAACTTCTTTCTAAAGATATGTTTTGAGACACACGATGTTTTATTAATTTCCAGATACTGAAACACATGCATAGACCCTCACCCTCATCTTTGATACGACATGCACTTTCCTCTTTGACTTTATATGCTAGGTCTCCACTCGGCTGCTTAAAAAAATATGAGAAAAACTGCTCTGAGAGCTGGAACCTCAGGAATCTAGTGTCTAAAATGGTACTTGCACAGACTTCAGTACAGAGACCCAATTGCGAAAATGCCTACCTCGCTCATGCCAAACAATGACAGACTTCATTTTCTGTTAATACCTTATTGCCCAGATGTCTAGCGCTTCATCTCTGAACACAACCAGAGGTTCTTCAGTTTCATAAAGGAGAATAGCTTATCTGGTAATTCATTTGTAGCTCCAAGAAGAATTCAACAATCAACAATCTGTCTGCTTAATACATTTTACCATTTCACTTTTTTTCTGGATTAAGCCTAGCAAAATTTTTGTAATATTAAAAAAAAAACACTACTAAACTGCCATTCGTTGTTTGTCTATTAGCATACTGTAATTAATGACTACCAATACTGGACAGAAGATATGAGCTTACTGTACTAGTCAGTTACACAGAACTTACTATTAAAAATATCCTGTCTTATCATTTGAACTCCAGAAGGAGTTTGTGATCACAATCTGAAACAACTATAATAGTCTAAATAGGAAAAGGCTTTCCTAAATATTGAAGGTTCTCACTACTTTATGTACCTGTTGCATGGATGGTAGACTAGGGAAAGAAATCTGCAAAACCCTTCATCTGCTGAGGTTCATCAGCTGGGTCTTGCCTAAGTTCAAACAGCTCATCAACATCAGAAGTTCAAATGCAACCTGGCTATCCCTGTGCCTAGTGCTTCCTCCTTGCCAGAAGCAGCTCTGAGGGCCTCATGGAAAAGTACAGAAGAGAGAGGCCCCAGAAAACCAAAACTGAAATATGAAGCCCAGTTTAACACATTTCCTTAAACCGAAAATTATTAGCCTTGAAAAACAAGTAGAAACATTTGTCGGCAAGACAGGCTTTAATGAAAAACTGCTATTCAATTAATGCATTTCACTATACCAAAATTCTTTACCCAAAGTAAAAGATCATTTGAAAGAATTACAAAACCAAAGTAGATCATTTGCTTCTATGTAACCATTGATTTGAGAAAAAATATCAATAAACACTGTAAAATAAGTATTTGATTTTTAGATAATAATGACTATTAATTTTGTATTTAAAGAAACAAGACTAATGTTCCAGTTCTTTGTTCAGGGAAATATTTTGATAATCAGATTAACTAATGGCACAAATAAAAAACATCATTCAATTTTCCCAGCCAGGCAAATTACCTGTATCAGTGATATGGAACAGCAAATCATATTCACACGATTTCTTTAACTAGTAGAGATATTAAACATTGTCATATTTATTTCATTAGATTTATATTGTTTACAAAGATTGACTTTTTAATAAAGGAAATTAGAACTATGCAACAAATAAATTGCTTTTAATAAAAATAAATCACATAAGAGTACATTTTTAAATGCATCTATTCTAGGATTTAATGTTCTCAAACTTATGCTTAGTAAACGTAACTATTAAAAAAGATGGGTATATAGGTCCCAAGTGAAACTTGAACACCTGAGATAGCCTATTCAGTCCTATAAATAATCAAAGTCAGGAACCCAAGAAATACTCAAAAAAGCCAACATTTTGAGAGAGTAAATAAAAATTAATGTCTTTTGAAGCTATGTCTACAATTCAAAAATCCCACCCACCGACAAGCATCCAACTTGTCCTTCAGAGTACATTTAAGGTAATGGTGTGACTATACCAGCTTTTGTATAACACTGTACAGCAGAGCTTTCCAAAGAGAAATCATGATGTACCAAAGGAAATTGGCTATGACACCAAAATCATCATCATAAATGCAAAAGTTTATGTTCTCTTTCCTGATGGTCACAGACCTTAACCAGGAAAAGGCCTTGCACTCTGGCCCCTGCTCAGGTAGTATACATATGTTCTGCCTAAGAAGGAATTAATGGATAAAATAAACCTAGTTTGTAAACCCTGAACAGCCTTAAATAGGAAGAATTTGAGTTTTTCACTGAAATAGCTGTTCTTCTAGTTACGAGCAGTACAAGAACTGAGCACCTCCCAGTGTTCATAGCTTCAGATGCTAAAAATGTAAAGGGGCTGGGTGGCAATTCAAGGATTCTTAAAGGAAAATCTAGTTTAATCTCTGCATGTCTGTAGGCATAAACATTGCACAAAACATATTATCTAGTGGTTTCAGTCAAGTAACCCCTACCAGTAAGCCAAATCAGTGCAGCTATTTGAGGTGTGGCACAAACACTGAACCAAGTCCTGGGCCTGAAGATCTACAATGTATATGAAGACCAACTGAAAGAGCTGGTGTTGCAAATCATCAGAAGAGTTAAGAGAGTGCAAAGGGCACTACTGAGAATCATTGATTACATAAACAAGCTGCATATATAATGCATGTGTCCTTACTTATACGTATCTAGGATTTATAACAATCTGCATCAAACAAACCCAAGCCATCTAGAGTCCTCATATGAAAAACAACACTTAGTTTTCACCTTTTTCTCAAACCCAAACCACACTTCAGTCTTCAGATCTAACTCTCCATGTTGAGTATCAGCCCTCACCAGGAAAAGATAAGACCCAAGATCAGTTGGGTATTTCAGGACATATACAGAGATCACAAACTCGAAGCTTGATGATGTTCAAGGAGGAAAGAGGATTTTAGTCAGATGCATAATGAGTGTAACGATAGTGTTAGAAGAACACTTGAAAGAAAACTTTCGGGTTTAGTTCCAAAAAAAAAAAAGTTTGGTAGGATGCATTATTATGCAAAGGCAAGCTATTCCATTTTCCCCCTGTAGCTTCATAAATGATGCATTTGAGAAATGGAGTGTTTACATAACCACAATCATGCATATATTGTGCCTTTAGCAATTTCAATAATATAGACAGAAAATGGTGTTATCTTCGTTATGAACTTCACATGGACAACTTCATAAGTAGCGCTGCAGTTAGATAATAAAATGAAATAAAGATATCACTTTAGGCCATATTCAAACCTTATTTCCATTTTGTAGAGATCAAGGGTATAACAGGCTCTTTATTTGTAGATCATACTGTAACTTTACTAACAGAACTATGCATTTTTCCCCTAGCACAGTTATATGATCCACGAACTTCCAATAAAAACATGTGCTTAGGTCTTGAAAGTTATTTCTTATGGCTAGTTCCCAAAGTTGAACCACATGATAATATCAAAAGATCCTTGTTATTTACTAGGCCTCTCCACCACTAAAACCCCACAAGCCTTGGCCAGAATGGTATTTGTTAATACAAGAATGGCAATATAAAGTAATTTGACTATGCTAAATTGCATGTCAAAAAGAACTGAGTACTATAGTTATCAGCCATTTTCCTGGTTATCACGTGCGTTTAATATGATAAGCAAAGAGTATCTTAGTGAACCTTGAACTCTGCTGAGATGTAGATGAATTAGAGCTTTGGAGAACATGCTTTTTTCTTATCAGCATACAAATAGATGATAGCTTGGTTTTGGCAGGGATTCTTTATAGCTAAAGTACTTCCCCCTCAGGGAATCATACTGCCATTTGTTTTTATTTTCAAAATGAAAACAAATGGCATTGTAACTCCTAGGGGTGAAAATGACTTCAGTCTACTTTTCCCCTTGCAATCCTATCTATTCATTTTTAGTTAGATGGAGTATAGATATAGTTTTTCCCCCTTTGGCTTCCATTGCCACAAAATGTATTCACTAGCTGTACAGTAATTAACAGCTCTTGACTGGAAAACTGCCAACATGCACAACGTGACACTCTTCCTTTGAACACTAACAAAGTGCATAAGTAATTTATGTTGGATTAAATATCCCTAACAGGGACCCTTAAGTAACCCAATCACTTTAAACAGGCTCCACATGTATGCTCCTGTGCAGTGAAAATGTCAGACAGTGATAACCCACTAATAGCACAGTTCTAACTATATTCCAGCCATTAGCATTTTATGATATCAATCCTCATTAAACCTGGCAAGGAAAAAGACACTAATGTTTCCCAATTTTGTAGCCAAGGTGGAAGAGAAATGGAGAAAATGTAGACAGGTGCTGTCTCCCAAAAAGGATTAACATTTTTTAAAATGTGGTTGCAATTTTCTGTAAGTACCTTTGTTTGTATTGAAAGAAAGACAACAAAGAGGTAAGGGCTACAAGGACCTCAGTGGAATCCAGCCAAGAGTGGAAGAAAGGACTGGTATTTCAGCCATTGTGCTCCCTGCTAAAGCACTGTGGCAACTCATCTTCCAACCTATTATATGAAATTTAATTTAACCTGCTATGCAATTAATTCAGATGTTCAGCCTATTTTTCTCATGGCAGAATCCCTCACACAATGCCTTATTTAAATATTAATCAGTCCTCTTTCAATTAGGACTAATTTGCTTCACAGGGTTTCTCTCATCTTCTGATTGCAGGAAAATGGAGGTAACTTGCAACGTTTGAGGATAATTAACATGGTATTTTTATAATACTGATACATCAAATGGGACCTTAATGAACCCCGCTGATTCCATTTAGTAAAGCATGCCTCAAAGTTATAATCAAGAGGAAAGCCATTGCCATCTGTTTAAAATACTAAGGAGCACAATTTAAACACAGAATAGTTATTTCTTTAAACTGCCTATTGTAGGGGTCTGCAAAAGTCATTTTTTCATGGAAACTAATTGTACAGTATTTAAATTTGAACCTTTTATTACATATATGCAAACAGTGTCTTCCTAAAATGTAGAGGGCCCACTTAATTAAATGTTGACAACCTCAGACATAAGTAATGTTTGTTAATGTTAATTTTCCAAACATGCTGTGCATTCGATGCAGAGGCAACACAGACAGATTTTACTCTGTTCTAATGAACATAATATTTGGTGCACAGTACTTGGAAGAACACACTCTTCAACACATGTCCCCACACCCCCACCCCCCCAAAAGAAAGAACTGTAGTCTTTGCAAAATGAAAAATAAAGGCATATGTTGTTCATTTGTTGGTTACTAAGAAAGGCAAACAAGTTAACATTTACACATGACCAGTTGCTCACAAAATGTTCCATCGGCTACAAAGAAGGTCAAAGTTCATCTTTCTTATGTTTAGAATTGCTCTACTGTTCCTAGGTAACCTGCAGTCAAAACCCATGTGACTGAGATATCGGATCCTGACTTCATCGTGAAAGAAAAGTACTTAGTGCAAAAAAAAAAAAGCAGTGAAGAACAGAAGATCAGACCACTTGCTTCATTTTCACTCCCTTGTAAATTTTAAAAGTTCATGATTAAGTATTGACTGAGCCATAAAACTCGGAGGTTTTAAAGTCAAAAATATTAGCACACACAACCTGTTAAAAGATTTAGTATTCTGCTTTTTCTTGTATAAATATACTCTCCTAAATATGTGACTACAAAAAAGGAAATGTCATCACTCTGTTAAATGTCAACAATTTACTATAAAAGAACATGGTACAACCCTCAAAAATAAAGTCACAGCAATTCTGAACTTCCGAAACACAGTTTCTTGCAGCTCAGCTCTGTGTGGGTTCTCATGCACCTAAATAGTATGTTTGCACCCTCATCAGCTCATTTGTTAGCAGTTGCAAGACTGCTTCTCAAGTGCAGTGTGTACTTTCATGAAACTTTGTGGTAACTTAATGATTTTGAAATTTCATTATGTTTGAAACAGATTATGTCTTACTGGAAAAGCCTGTCAATCAGGCAAAGAGGCAACCTGATCTTAAAAGCCATGCTTACTTCAGAAATAGATTCAAACCTCAGCTCTGACCAGGGCCTACATACATTATAGTGGCATTAATAAAAACAACCCCCCTCCCCCCCCCAAAAAAAAAAAAAAGAAATGTTGGCATTCTGTTATTGCTATGGGGTTTCTACACATCCATGTCTAGAGGACACATCTGGGAGGAAATGACTACAAGCCAAAGGGGCAAAGCAAGTATGATCAGCTTTCTAGCAACCTTTGTTCAGTAGAGCCATCTCTAGAGGCCCATTTGAGCCAAAACAAACTTGTGTTCTATGTAAATTGAACTGTAGCCATCCCTGGGGACTGGGCTTAAACCAGATAGCTCGCTGATGTGGATACACAGAAGCAAAGATTTTTTAAGCAACTTTCATATGCCTATACTCAGACTTCCACTACATGGAAACTCTATTATAGCACAGATGTTTCTCTGCTCTCTTTCTTTCGTTTAAAAAGGCCACAAATGACTTAAAGAGAACTTAAGATCTGCTGTTGATCGTAGTGATACAGATTCTGTATGAACTCATAGACAAGTAAAGGTAGAAATATGGAAATATGTATCTGGAAGAATATAACCTTGACCCAAATAAGAAAGTTCAGTAATCCCAAATAAACACTATGTCTGAGCAAAGGAACGATCTTTATATATTTGCAAAAATAATGAGACGATTATTTTTTTCTATTACTCATCTTGAGGTTAATTTTAGCAAATTTAGAGTACTCCATATCATCATTTGCTCCAATTAGACATATGGACCTCAATACTTTAAGGCATTTACCTTTATAGATGAAGTAGGTATCCCTCCAGCTTGCGACTCATTTACCAGCCGTCAAGAATTACTCTGGTTCTTTAAAATTGTCTTTTCATCCACCGCTGGCTTTATCTGACTCAACTTTGGCAAGCTTCTTTTTAAATCAGTTTTTATTTCTTTAAGGTAATTCACAGCAGCAAATTCTAATGTTGTGCTCTTAATAATACGAATAATATCCTCTAAAAAAGGATCTCTGATCCAAAAGGACAAGAGACTCCTGCAGGTCACATTATGTATACATAACTGGATACACTGGACCTTTGATTTTTTTTTTCCTTTACTTTCGAAGGGTAAAGAATCAGAAAATACTTGTGTAGTAGAATTATAACTCCTTCAGTTGTGAGAAACTCATGATTTTATATCTGTCTGAAATGACAGTCAGTTCTTGCGTACACCAACCATATGTGGTAGACAGATAATAAATGTTACTCTCAGTTACTTCTGAGATGAAAGGTATGGAAGTAGGATGATTATCAACTCTTTAACATGAATACGAGAAGCCCCCACTTTGTATAGCCAGCGCCTTTCCCACTGCCAAGCCAGAACTAGCTCAACAGTAAAAGAGTTTTCTAAAATCTCAAATTTTACCATAAAAAATGATCTTGGATGCAGCCTATAGTACTGGAGATATGAAGTTTTGGAATGTTAAAGTATCCTTTAGAGTAACATCCTATTTGTGCTATTTTTGCTTGCCCAGAGGGTGTTCCTAGGTTTTCCCTCCACTTACAAGAGATTTTTGAGGATTTAGGGACTAATGATATGAACATAGAGGAGGGATTTGAGTCTCCCTCGCAGGGCCAGCATGATCATTCCTGCAACCTTTCACAGCTCCAGCCTCTGAAGTTACGCAAAACACTGTGAACTGGGGCTAAAGCCTTCATAATATGCTTTGCTGAGGTCTATGGTCAGGGACCAAACATGGTTAGTACACAGTTCATGCTTACTTAGAGTTGCTATTCACATATGGATTTCTTTGGACTACATGGACAATCTGGAATTGTCTCATTTAATAATTAGAAGTTACTGCACTGCATCTATGAATGAGTGTCAGCTAAGATGACTGCAACGCTTTGTTTTGGCATTACACTTTATAAATCTGTTTAAGATATATTGTCACTGCCAATATTCTGTGACTACTCTTGTAAAGAGTAAAGGACCCCTTCGTTACATCAAAGTTGTAACAGAATCATAAAAGAGTTTCTTGTGATGCTGATAGCTGACATCCAAGTGTGCCTTGTGTCATTCAGTTGGCTGTTTTCTGCCTTCATGCTTCATCTGGCACAACTCATCCCTATCTGTAGAGGTATTCAGAAAAAGGAGGTGATAGGCTGACACTGCTGTGAAGAATGAAGCCTGTAGTGTTTAAACAGATAGTCCATGGGGTGAGTCTATGCTTGGGTGAGATTTACTGCTAGCATTGGACATTTAGGGATCTTGCTGGGTCCATGAAACCTCATCCTCATAGATCTGATTTTCAGAAGGAATAATGAAAAAATCCTACTTTGTAAAGAAATCATAAAAGCAGATCAGTGAGTTGCACCCTTGAATGATATAGCTAAGGTGAATGCATTCAACTGAAAGACAGAGTAACTGAGATAAGCCGAGAAGAAACCTTGGTATCATTTGAGCATATATGCCCATTTACCAGATCTATTATCCAGATAATTTTTAAACCTTTCATTATGGTGGCTATTGCACCTCCAGTTCCAGACTTCATGCTCTTTCACAAGCTCCATCTGTGTCTTGTTCAGTAATAGGGTGGATTTCATACCACCCAGTTCCTAGAGCTGACCTGACTCCACTTTCACTTACTTCACTTTTCACTTAATCTCAAGAAATAATATAAATGGATGTGCAGAAAGAAGTTTACATTTATTCTAGACTCCTAATATAACTGTACCTAAACTGTAGGCAGTTAAAAGTGGAGCATGTTTAACTTAATTTTAAACAGGTTTCTATTTTCAAGTATGCATTGATGTTTTGGGGCTGTATTATACTTCTTCCTTCTCGGTTTCCTGAATTCACATAGATTTTGTAAATAAACCCTCTCTTCGAAGAGGGGAGAGTTCTCAATTTTTAAGTATTCTCTATGACTCAGTCACTCAGAGTGCAGCATTAGAAAACAGTTCTTTATACCACAAGGAAATAATGTAAGTAGCGTGTTGGGAAAATAAGACAGATTTAATTATTTCAGTGCAAATTTCAAAGGGATTATATATATATAAAAAAAAAAGAGTTGACTGTATTAAAAATACCATGGCAGAGTCTAAAGTTACAGAAAGCAAAAACCCATTATTTTTACATAGGCTCATCAAAAAAGATGGACTGCGGCCATCAACACTGCCAGACCTGTCAATAATTAACAGATTTTAAAATACAAGTAGCTTATGCCAATCACACACACTTGGCAAAGGTGGCAGCCACGCATTTGGCCACTGCATTTGTTACCTGGCTACTACCTCCTCATTCAGTGCTCCAGTGTGGCCAGAAAAGGCAGCTTTGAACTCTACTAATGCCGAGGATGAAGGGCAGGTCAGAGCATTCAGATGAGCAGCAGGACAACATACCTTCAAGTCAAAAGTTTCAGAGGTCTCCTGTTGTGATTTCACCCAGCAGGTAGCTAAATACCACACAGATGTTCCCCCTGTCCCACACCCCAGCAAGATGTGAGACAGAATTGGGGGAGAAAAACAAAATTCTTCAGATGGGATAAAGACAGTTTAATAGGACAGAAATTGAAGGAAAAATAAATAATAATAATGGTTTTTAAAAAATAATTAGAATATATAAAATGAGTGATGCCCAACGCAATTGTTCACCACCTGCCAACTGACGGGCAGGTAGATCCCAAACAACAGTCCCTAGCCAGTTTTCCCCTTAGCTTATATGCTGAGCATGATGCTATGTGATATAGAACATCCCTTTGGCCAGTTGGGGTCAGCTGTCCTGGCTGTGGTTTCTCCCAGCTTCTTGTGCCCCCTCCCCAGCCTTCTCACTGGTGGGGTGATGTGAGGAGCAGAAAAGGCCTTGACCTAGTGTAAACACCACTTAGCAACAATTAAAAACATCAGCACTATTAACATTATTCTCATACTGAATCCAAAACACAGCATTAGAAGAAAATTAACTCTATCCCAGCCAAAACCAGGGCAACTCCTTATACCACCTCCTTTTCTTCTCTCAGTTACACTGATACTGTTGTCATCATAATGGAGGGGATCTGGACCACAAATGAGAACATGCCCTTCTGGGAAAGATAAACAGACAACTCCCTTGACTAAATATTTAGAAGTCCATTGCTTCTTCTCCATAAATGGAGACTAACCAATATTTCATTTATCTACCCATGCAAAGTGCGTCTAACTCTCCATTTAGGCATTGCCTTAGTTTGAAAACTTCTGAAAGAAATTCATGCCATCTCTGAAATAGAAGTAAAAGCTCAAAGAACAACATGGAGGTAACAACAAATTCTATTATTTTTAGCCTGCAGTTTCCTTTCTGAATTGTAGAAGAAAGAATTACAATCAGAAAAAATTACTCTATCTCCAGGAGCAAAATTATAAAAGCAGACTGGAAATAATGTATATTGCATCCCCTAGAGGGATGGTAAGGAGGTCTACAAGGCCTAGCTTTGACTGGCAGAGTAATGCAGTCATGAGCGTTTAAGACGCTGTCCTGTCGCAACCCTGGAAAATGCTGACCCGTCCTGGATTAGTCAGCCTGATGCAGAGAGGTGACATGATAATGTGAAGAAGCCAGCAAGAAAGCCACTGTCAGATCCCTAAGAATGAGACCTGAACAGCCCCTGGTGGGAGCGATTGGCAGCATTTTTGCATCCATCTCCATGCCCCACCACTCTTACTCTCCCAGTGAGCCCCAATGCACTCTCATTCCCTGAGGAGAAGTAGAAGGTATCACTCCATGTTCTTTTGCACCACACTCTCATTTCTATTTACAGTGGGTGTATCACTCTAAATAACACCCTTTTTCTACATCATATTCATTATATTGTGTAGGTGGACAACAGAAATAATACTTGGAAAGCATTACTGGAGATTTAGATTTACAACTGGTAGAAGAAAAACTCTAATTTCACATCTGCAGCTACACTGATATAGAAGGTATTTTAAAATGTAAAGCTGAGAATTTTGAAGAACTAGCCACTTCAAGCCTGAGCATTTCAAAATAAACACATGAAAGTGTCACTGAAAAAAGAAATCACAGCTTGACAGCATGGAGAAAATAAATGTAAGTGCTTGCAGCAATACTTTGAATGAAGAACACTGACAGATGACACCTCTTTTTTTCCCAGTTCAGGAACTGCCAACAGGTTAATGTCTAAAGCAAATTCAAAATCATGTTTTCACTAGTGTGCTATGGGTGACTAGCAATCCTATTGTAGAAACTTGTCTGAACTCTTTTTCAGAAATATAGCCTGACACAAGTATTCCAGCCATTTTTTCTAATCAACCAGTTAAAAAGTAATAAACACACAAGATCATGCTCAGGAAGTACTTTCATCCGCAAGGTTTCAGAAAATAAAACGTAAAATAGACACCTAAATTATTTTGTTAAAAAAAACTTCCTTGATAAACCCACTACAGGAAGAACAAGAAACCTGATCTTTCAATTAGAATATAATGTGGTTCAAGATCGGGTTTACTATCCTGGGGCAGAGACACACACACCAGCAAAACCCCAACCATATTTTCTTGGGGTTTTTCCATATCTGATAACTTCATGGTATCTTTCACCTCTCAAAAAACCCTTCAATTTGTACTAGATTATTATTTAATTACTTAGAATAGAATCCTATTTAAAGTGGAACATAGCCTATGCATTGTGGATGTTATGTTTCAAGACTTACAACGCTAAGTTGATGAGTTTAGGATAAGAAACTATGGTGGGCAAAGCTTGCTGCAAATGCTTGGGCTTGCTTGGGTATCAACTCTCACAATGTATTTTTTTGCTATAAGATGACTTTTAAAAGGATTTCTGCACCGGTCAAAATTCTTGCTTTTCAGAGGAAAAGGAAGCCAGTGAGTAAAGGCAAGAACAACATATCTTGTACTTGATGAAGCTGAATGAAGACATGCCAGTGAACAAGATCACATTATAAATCTACTGGGACAAACATAGCATGGACACGGAACAGCTGGCTATGTCTACCATTCCTGCTCATATTTTGCTATATCCACTGACATCTAAGTATGTACTAGTTATTACATGTTAAAGTTTGAAGAATACATCCATCACTTCTATGAGCTTTCTGAGTATTACTCTCAGAATATGGCTTTTCTGCGCACAGATGGATCCAGTTCTGCAGCCTATATTCAGGTTAATGATCACAAGTAATATCTTTGGATTTCACTGCGATCTCATGCAACTTTAATTCCACTGACTCAAACAGAATTTCCCTGATTACAAAACTGTGAAGGAAATACAGACCCTTGTTTTTAATGAGCTCAGACACACAGGGACTACTTCACAAGAAAATGTCGACGTGATTGCAAACCTCAACATACTGAAATATTAAATTGAAGATGAACACATTATGTGAGCACTTATAAAAAAAACTAAAGAACTGTTCACCAGTAAAAACAGAAAAATGCATTATATTCTGCTTAAAAAAAAGATCAATTCTTCTACAGAAGTTTTGACGGGTGAGTGGGTTGTTGGGTTTTTTTGTCTGAAAAATCCCTGTCCCTTAAATCATGAACTGGTTAAGAAGACGGTAACTCTGGGGGATAAAAAGCAATCTAAATAACTGTTAAAGTTTTAACTTCTGAAATGCAAAGCTTCTTAAAACATAATCAGGAAAACAAGCTGTATGCACAGATAAAATTGTATGTACTGGTAATTCCCCAGTATCTACACTTTACTACAAAATATAGGTATTGTTATGTTAAACAGAAAAATATCTTTCAGCAATTCACTGAAATCCTATTTCCCAGGAACTCTTTCAAGATGGGTAATGTTATTGAAGTGTAGTAGTATTTTCACAATGCTTGATTACAGAACTCCTTGAGAAAAACTAAACGAACAAAGAACCTGGTAACAAACGACAGGCATACCCATCCCTAGGTCACCCGTCCCAAAAGGTTAACAGATGAAAGAGAATTTTTCCTGTGAATTAACAGGAGAGTAAGAGGCTTTTGCCCCCATTAGTGCTGGCCAGCATGAGCACTCATATCAAAGCCAGCTTTGTGCAACTGCATAGCTCACACCATTTAAGTGGCATCAGGCCATCTCCAGTAGGATCACTGCAGTATCCTGAGCTAGACATCAGCCATGGCTCTTCTCCTGCTCCACAGTGTAGAAACAGATGTGTGAAACACAGACAGTCCAGAAAAGATCTTTGCAGACAATGAAGCTGCAGAAACACTCTTCCTGAACAGCATCTGTCATCTGCCCTAAATGCATGCCAATGAGTGGTTGGCCAAGGAGCTGACTTACGGTCTAGACCTTTGCAGAGCTCCTCTAGAGCCACTGTGACACTGAAAGACACACTGATGTTCTTGTTTCTGCCTGCCCATGGTCATGCATTTAGCAGATGAGTAGGATTACTAGATTTTCATTTCTGCCAATTTGGTGGTTTTTACAAGTCCTAAATTTATTTCAACAGAAATGCTGAACTGATGCAAGATTTGAACATAAGGGTGAAATAATGAAGATAATGAGTGAGACCACAGTAAGAACATGTTGCTATTTAACATTTCCTCTGAGCCACAATCTCCCTGTGCGGATTTGAGTATTTGATAAATTTATACAGGACACAGAAAAGCAAAATGTCTCATATATTTCAATTAAAGAAAATGAAATGTTTACTGTTTAAACTAGGAAAACTGATATTTCTTCTGAAGTAATAACTTTTGAATCAGTCTTCTCTGTTGCCTTCATGAATACTGAAATAGTTAATTGATCAGTCAAATGTTAACAATTGTTACTCAGTCTGTGCCATGAGATTATGTACTCACACTGAGAATCAATGGTAATTAAGTAGCTGATCAATGCAGGGACCTTTTCAATGCGTACAAAGCCCCAAAATACAAGGCCAGTTGCTAAAACTAAACACAAGGAGAGAAAAAACTTCACTGAAGGTAAGTTTTCTTCACTGAAAATTCTTTTCTCTTCAATGCAATGCTCAAAAATGTATTCTTTTCCATCTATGACATAGAACAGAGGACTCCACGACATTGACAGTGTGTAAAGTTTGGCTTTAAGAACAAAAACCTCTATTAGTCATTTTACCCTATCCTAGATAAAATCTGACTAAAATGACTGGAGCAGACTGGGAGCCAAGCAATCCTGGTGCTGACTGAAAACAAGGAAGGAAATGAATGGAACATACTCAGTTATCAGTGTCTTTAATCTATACATTATTTCAGAGATTACACTAAAGTTGATGTACTTTACAAGACAGTTTAAAAAACACACAAAAAAAGGATTTCTAATATGATTCCCACTAAAACTCTCATGTCATACACGGAACTGATCTGCCTAGTCATGAACAAGTTGTTAATGTGCAGTACTGCCTCAATTTTTCCTGTATATGCAGGGACACATAACACACACATTTCCATGTTCAAAAACAAAAGTGCGCTAAATTGACTACAAAATGAGATGCAGCTCATTAAATCCAGAAGCTTATGTTGCAATATATAAACCTTATCCTTATTTCTAAATATTTTACAATTGCTTTGCTTTGCAATCATTCCCTCCCTTCGCTATTAATTTCTGTAAAAATATTTACACAACCCAAAGAGGTATTCAGAATTCCCCACACTTGCAGTGATATTTAATGTAACTTTCCAAACTTATAGTGGATACAGTCATAGCAAAAAATATTATATAGGTATAAGGGAACCCTCAGTGAGTCTGAAGGTTATATATATATTTTTGCACGATGTGAACATTCCATAACCTGTTCAAAGAAAGTTGTCAACCTTTCAAAATAAAATCTATATCAGCTGTTTAAATCTAAAAATAAATGTTATATAGCACACAGCAACTGGTAATCTATCTTGCTTTGTAGTTCATCATCACAGAAAATAAATTTTCTTTTTCTACATTTTCACAGGGAAAACTTGAACTAGACAAGGACACCTTTAGCAAAAGTTTCAGAGAAACTCTAGGAATTAAAATGTTTCCTACCTACCTTTGCTACATGACCTACATTCTATGCTTTATATCCCATGAATATATATAAAACACAGCACTGTGACAACCATCATTTTTCCTTTTCAAGTAACTGTACTGAATATTTTGCTTCCTTTACTGAATATGATGTAAGATACTTCTGCACAGGATATGCGTGTAAGGAATATTTATATCAAATCGTGTGCACAAATCTAATATTTCCATAAAAAGACCAACATTTATCTGAATAAAGAGCAAACAGGATTTTAATGATACAAGTTTTGCTCTTGCTACATACATGTAACTGCTATTGATGTTATGAAACAAAAAAAAAAAGTAGAAAAGCCTTGAAGAAAAATGCTTTGTATACTGAAGAGGATTTATTCACACTGCTTAAATTAAAGCACATAATACTCTGATACTGAGTAACATTAATTCTACTGAAATGCAGGCACAATAGTATTCAATCACCTATCTCCATATAAACTGGGGCAATCACCTGTTCCTCCTTATTTCTTAATATGCTTAATAGATATAACAAGGCATTTTATATCTTAAAGTTCCCTTCATTAGGCTAACAAACATGACAAAAACTGATGAAGCACATGGTACAGGTTTGCACACATAGCCACTCTCTCAGCCTTGCTGCACTGCCTGCAGAATCTCAGCAGGTTTATCTTGAAAATATATTGGCCTGTCCTGAGTAGAAAGAATATAAACCATAATTCTAGCTGTTGTTTTCATTCCTTTTATACTGACCAATAACTCAGTTTGCTCATATCTGGCAATGCAGCCTTTATAACATGGTTTGGTTTGTACTGGCATTTTTAGACCATTTTTCTTTAAGTGTCATGGATCTCAAACAGCTTTACAGAATGAATTACTGTGCTCGAACAAGCACTTCCTCAGTATGATATGAAGCACATGGATCAATCCGTAGGTAGTAATAAGAGAAGGAACATGATTGTTTGTATTTGTGGATTAACCTTTGGAGTTTTCAGATATAGAACTCAACAACTGCCAACTGAAAGAAAACCCCAGCATAATGGCTTATATGAAGGATAAAATCTGTAACAACACATCACCTTATCAAGTTTGCTCTGAGACCTCTCTAACTCAAGCCTTAAGAGCATGATGTAGGTCCTAAGCATGAAGTCTTCACCCATACACACTAGAAGCATTTCTACAGGTCTAAACTTCTAAATGTTCTTAAAGATGGAGTAACAGATGTTCTTGGGCTCAGCTATAATGAATGCTATAAACTAACCATCATTTCTTTTAAGCATTTTCAGGAGTTACAGAGTGTCACACAGAGGACCCTGAAAGAACAAGACCAACATTTTTAACCTCATGCCTCTTAACTGGGACATTATTTCTTTATCTTCCTTTGAAAGAAAAGTATCCAAAATAAAAAGCCCTGCTTCCACAGTCTTTGGATTATTAGAATATTGCATAATAGCCTATATAGTGTAGTAATAATTCATCATGATTACAGATCAAAGCCTTGAAAAGAATGTAAAAAAAAAAAAAGTTGATAAAAATACAAAGACTTCCACAGATATGCCAGTATTATTTTAAACTGAGTATTCAAAAGCTTATTTTAATAACTAATTGTATAGCTGTATTATAATAGCAATAAATGATTTAAGATGTAATTAACTCAATTATAAACATTTCTTATGAATACATAAAAGATTTAAATGTTTTAGAATATAAAAACCATTGTAAATTCTGGTCTATAAATACACTCAAACAAGACTTTTAACTGCTGAAACCAAAATGCACAATATCACCCAGAATTCATGAAAGCTAATACAATGTTATCAGGATATTCCTTCAATTTCACATAGTCCTGCTTCCCAACTAGCAATCTTATCGTTATAGCTCATATAATTCTTTCTTTGATATACTATGAGCTATTTGCAGTCTCAAGTTATCTCAAAAAGCCCAGCTACCACTGTCTCAGATAATATTTCTGTTGACTTCAAAGTTTCTCTGGTTTACATAGTGCAACTCAGGCATGTGTAAGATCAACATATTTATTACAAATTTTATCGCTTAAAACTAAAGTTAATGAACTTCTTTATGCTAAGTGGAGGACACTGTAAGAGTTATTGTTCTAGTAAAAGACCTCAGTAATATTTTCAGGAGAGGGAGGGGAGGAAACCATTTCTAAGAAAAGAAAAAGTAAGAAAAAAAAATGTCATAAGAGAAGCATGTTAAAAGTGGAAGAAGCACCACGACCACAAAACCAACGGTTTCAAAAATATGGTAGCACAAGAAAAAGAACAATGTTGGACTGTGCACAACAAATTAAAGGCATAATGAAAATTGCTCACTCGCACCGTATTTTATTTTAAAAACATATGGAGCTCACGTTTTCAGTCTGTTAGAACTGAATACTATAAACTGCTTTCAATTCTGAAAACATAAATCCTGAAATCATGGCACTGTGCTCTAAGACAGGTACTATGTACAACCTGATGGATTAAGTATGAGCATGCGAATTTTACTGTTACCGGTTATGATATCTAAAACGCCAACTAATCTATCTCTATGCACTGATTACCACTAGCAGCAGGCAAGCTGCCTGCTCAGAAGGCTGGAGAGGTGCTCTTTTAAAATCTGAGTATAGCTTTCTGAACTCAGCTGGAGTCTTTACACTGACTTCAAAACACTGGCGATACTTCACCTACCTAATTGTCTTCTGTCTTCCAGAATTTGTGATTCCATATGTAAGTGATCTACCACCTTGACATATTAGCATGTATTTAATGAAAAAAACATTGTGTAGCTTTAAAATATGCAGAACTATAGTAGCAAATGGAGTTAATAGACCTGTGGTGATCAACAGCACTGTGCATTACAAAATGCGAATACACAAGACGGACACTGCTATTCTTTTCTTCAGGTTTACCAAGCATTTTGTAAGAATTTGACATTTGCTGCAATTTATGACTACTAAATTCCAATTAAAGTTAGAAACAAACTCAGCCCCTCTCTGTGTGTGAAGGGTAGTGCATAGCTGTGAGATGCCCAGGAAAGAAATGCTCACTCAAGAATCACAGTTCCTTTCTCCCTCTCCCAGTTTAAGAGTGGCAGAGAAATCAGTGAGAAGCAAACTTGAACTTTTTATGTTGTTCTTCCCCCCAGCGGGGCAGTTCCAGTTCCTTCCAACAAGATGGGGGGGAACAATGGCTCCTGTAAGCTTGCTTTCACATACTTCAATGGCTTTTACGTACACCCTTGTTTGATGGATAAACATCCATACGCACCCCGCTTCTTTTAGTCATGCTGTGAAATGGGAGGGAATACCCTGCATCTCCTTCTTCTTGCATGCAGTCACAATTTGTTCACAAGCGAAAGACATCCTATAAAATATGCCAATGCGAAGTATCATGTGAACAAAAAAGTAGGCAAAAACCAACAAAGATAAACAGAATGCCTCAAATTAAATTAAACTTAAGAACTACTCACTGCAAATTACCTCTATATGTAAGGATGCATTTAGGATACATAGAATTAAATTAGTGTGAGAAATTTTTAGAAACTTAAGCAGAGGAACAAAACAGAAGTTGAATTACATATAATCATACCCTCATGTCATCTTTAAGAGTATGTCAAATTAGAGCGTTTAAGAAAATGCAGGAAATCTAAATGTGGTCCCCTGATGGGATAAACCTGGCCTGGCTCCATTTCAAAGGACTTTTTCTCTAGTTGTCTGCTGCCTCTTTTAAACCTGATAATGGAGACTCAGGTCTGTTCAGCTTCAGGCTGGCATTTGTCTTTGATGACTAATTTCTTCTGTGCCTGCATATCTCTTCAGGCAGCCAATTTCTGATAAGGTTTACTCTAAAAAAAAAGAGTGTAATATGAACAAGTAATATGAAACCAATCTAAATACATTTACCTTTCCCAACATTAACTTTCAAATCATACAAACTAATCAGGCTTTTGTAATTTGCAGAATCTGGAAAATGCCAGAGCTATATGAAATACTGATTCAAATGGTGACATCCTTACTTTTTGTTCAGTACTTCGTCATTCATTGATGGCTGCCTTGATGGTAGAGTAGTGGATTATGAAGGCTCTGTTGCTCGAATTGGTGATGACTTTTAACAGCTGAAGGTGATATGTTCGGGGACTCAATCATACAACCTCCTCTCCTGCAAGCTGGTTTCAAATAGCTTATTAACTCATGTTTCTGCAAATGAAGTAGACTGCAGATATGAGGGAGACATGGGCTAGATATTATCTGGGAAAACAGCTTCTCAAGTCTTACAGCAGATCCTTGAACTCTTACGTGTTTTGTCAAGCTTGAATAATGTTAATGTGTATGAATTTTCATATGAATATGAAATTTATCTATATGAATATGAAAGACTTTCATCTTCACTTGAAGACATATTGATCACTTTAGAAATGCAGAATAAAATTTTCTAAATTCACCAGAACATTGTGATTTAATTTCCTGCTCAACATAGAAAACCACTGAAACATCACCCTGATCTTATTACTTAAGCACTGCTAAACTGATACTGTCAAAGTATGACTTAACAAAGCTCACAATCCACAGACTAAGCCAGACTCTTTCATGTGAATAATTTTAGTAAAGCAAACAGTCCATATTATTGCAAATGAATTTCTGCTTTGCTACAAGGAAATTTTGGCTTCAAATGCACATGACTGTATCCCTGTCTTTAGGTGGGATTATTATACAGTACCAACACCGTACAATACATGGCTACAGTTCAGCAGCAATGCAATGATTCTTATAGACAATTTCCAGCACTGTTTTACTTCCCACATAAGGAGCCTGAACTTAAAGTGTTCTTTTAGACTGTACTGAACCTAGAACACAAGGACTTTTGTCTTCAGTTCTGCTGATCATATCAGACAAGTCGACCTAATGAATCGCTGGTTCACCATCAGCAGTGGCCTAAATGTAGATAAAAATCAGCAGCAACCTTAAAGGAAAAGAGCCAAGACTTGCAACCAAGGCAAAAATAAGGCACTGCATTTATACCTCTCTAAAAGAAAAGGATTTAATGTCCATTTCCTCCAAAGGACTGAAATAGGAGAACTTCTGAAGCACAGAGATACAAGCCCAACTAGAAATCCAGGGATCATCACTAGGAGTCATAATAAGATCAGGAAGCTCTTTTTACAGAATCCAGTAAAATTACAGCCTTTTCTACAATTACTTGGTTGGCATAAGCAGTAATAGAAGATAGTGGGTAACCTTGACAAATAATTTGCCAGCTATAGCTGATACAAAAATCTAAGTAATGTGACTGCTATGCCTAGGATGACAATCTCAAATTAAAAATAAAACCCTTTCCTAAAGAGTTCAATGCTAATTTAACTGCTTTTTCCTAACAGCCATACAAATGAGCAGGTGCATGGCTGTGAAAGTGCTCTTAGGGAAGTGCTCTGTTTGCCATTCTGGCAAACAGAAAGAAGAAAAAAACTTCCATGAATGCAGTCATAAAGATGTCTAAAACTTAACCTTTAATCTTCTTTAGCTATATAAATAAACTAAATGTTAGATAGAGATTTTAATTCTAACCAGATGTATGTGCAGTGATTGACTTTTACCATGTAGTGAATTTTTGCTTATCATATCAGCTGTTTAAAAAGAATATTATCCAGTACATTTAGCAACGTAATACCCTCATCAACTTTCATTTGTTCTTAGGCATATGAAAGTTGGTGAGCAGAATTCTAAGAAAAATTATAAAGGCATGCCATTGTTTAATGGTTCATGATATTTTCCTAGTTTTGTAACAAAAAAAGCCAATTATTTGAGATAGGGCATTAGTTGGCAGTTGAAAGTATTCATATTTTCTTTTTTCCCAGAATCATTTTGAAAGTCTGGATTATTACCACCAGTTAATCTTATCATATGGAGCATTATACAAAACCTAGGAAATAGTATGATAGAGTTAGATCAGGCTATAGGGCACAATGACAAGTAATCCAGATATAAATTTCACAAAACATGAACATTTCTGAGCAACATCATGTTACAGATAAATTGTTGCCTTCATTGTCCCTGTCCTGAGCCAACAGCTCATGGTAGGAATCTACAATATTCATCACAGGTTCATGAAAGCTGTGCTATGTTCTCAGGACTGTAAAAGCAGTCCTTTTCTCACATTTAATATGAAATGAGTAGTTATTCTCCTCTATGAATTTTTCCATTAATGAAGTTTCCATCATAGACAGAAGTTGAGTTCACAAGTCACTAACCAGTTACAGAAATTGCTGTTGAGCAGGAACTTAGGTTCTGCCCCTGGGAGCCCATTTCTTCTTAAAAGGGACTCCCTTTGCTCCCTTTTCCTCTCTTCTGCATTGCTGTCCAGTTGCCGCATCATAGGCTGGGATACTCACTCTGATCCAGCCTAGGGCAGAGTGCTTATAGCATGGGTTCCTAAATGGGGGGGAACTCACATGCTGAAGATAAGATCTAAAATACAGTCGCCTGCTTCACTATTTATGTACAGCCATACAACTGAGAACTACAAAAAATTTAGCCTGTTCTTCAGGCATCAGAGCATGTAGGATAGGCAATCTGAGCCTGACCATTAGGACTGATGAAAGCTGGTGTATATACATTTGAATGTTTTTAATATCTACTTTGCAAATATTTTCAATAGGAGGAAATGTGTGAGGTAGAAATTCATAACTGTTCACTGCAATTAACTCTATAGCTCTTACTACAGTTTACAGTGGGTTTTATTGGACAAAAAATTTACAAGATATCTGGGATTATGAAAGTGAAAGTTACACAATACAGAATACAGACCTGGCCTTTGCAAAGCTGTTTCAGCTATTATCATGAACACCTAAGAGACAGCAGCTACTTTCTACATTATACTTCAGTTATTTAGATAAGGAAATAACTGTACTTCTATAGCTGCTTTGCAAACAGTGCCCCAGATATTTTTAAAATAGAGTAAGATTAAAACTCATGAGAAGCCTTGAAAACTACTGCTATTTTACCAACTTCTGAAGTTACAGCTCTAGTAATAGAGACACTAAGCATCCTACAGAAACAGAAGATGCAAAAGACAGCTCAGCCAGGCCCTTACACGTAAGCAATGGTAAAATCAGATTGTAGCAAAAAACACAACTCTTCAGTACCTCCTCCAGAAGGTCTCCAAAAATACCTCCAGGATTTCTTTCCATTTCATCAGAGCTGAGCCCTCTGGGAGTGGTGGAACTTCTTAAACAAGAAAAAGAGATGGTGTTTTTACAAGTAGAGGGAAAAGTTAATGACTCTTCATGAGAGGAGACAAGAAAAAACATAATTTGTTTTATTTTTGTTTTGGATAGCCACTCTACAACTGGGGAAAAAAAATCAACACAAAACTTTCAAGCAAAATGGATGACAAATGAGAGCATTAAAGAAGGATTAAAAGAAAAAAACACACAGCAGTTGAAAAGGAGGAAGAGAAAGAGAGAAAATAAAGAAAAACATTAACGTATTTCTGATTCCATCTGAGAAGTAGATCAGAAAATTATGTGTCAAACTATTATAATTCTGCCTATTATACTGAGGGGACACTTTGGTGTTATTGTGATGGGAGTAATTACTATACATACATAGAAAATGCATTTCAGGGAATGTGAAAATATCAGCACGTTAGGAACTTTGTACCAATTGCATAACATTATCTTCCACTAAAAATTAGAATTATTATGGTGCTTATCTTATTCAGAGATGCATTATGGTTTTTAGCTGGTAATATTCAAATGTAATAGTACTGTATAACTTTTCACCAAACTGACCACTCAGTAATTACTCAAATTATTCTACCATACTGTGGTAGAAAGATTAATACTGTCAGGAAAGTACAAGGCTCTGAAATGTTGTCAAAACAAAGAATATTGATCTTCTTAAAACACTGCAGTTAGTATATAAATCATCCGTATATGATTGACATTAATATGTGCCTTTTGTGCAAATGCACTTTATCATGTACTTTTTTGACAGTAATAGCATTTTATTATACTGCATGGCACCTTAACATACTCTACAGTTTTTTTCAATTTGAGAGTTTCCATTAAAAAAGTAGTTGTTGAGCAAAAAGAAAATTAACTGTCTTTATTCAGTTTGATTTAATACCTTGTCAGTTTGGCGCATTTTTTATGATTCTTTGTATAAATAAAAAGTTGAAAAGAGCTATTCTAATGGTAATTTGGATCAACCTTACAAACATATGATTCCAGGTTTCTAAAAGAGGCCCACTTGAGGGGGCTTTAAAACTGAACAAAAAGAGCCCTAGGGCTCTACAACTCACATTTAACCTACTTACATGAAAAAGGAACTGCTTTGGTTAAGAATAAACTTCCACAAGCTCAGGTTCAAACCAAACATGCCAGCATATTAGTGAGGAAATGAAACAGCAAATAGTAACTCCTTTCATACTTGTAAAAGAATACTGTATTTATTTAAACGCTTCGGCAGAAATTCTCATTTTAATTAAATTGCATTTACTGAAATAACATTTTCATAATTAAGAAAAAATAACCAATTCCTTTTAAAGACCTACAAAAATCACAGCAACCTAAAATATATGGAGAAAACATGTAATTGTGTGAATAAATCTGTCTGACTAACTTGGGACATGAGTCAGGAAAAAACGATAGTCCATTTTTCATGCTAAGCAATCCTATGTGATGCAGCCACAGTAACCCAAAGAAATTAGCTCCTGTCTGGAAATCACTGAAACCAGTAAACAATTTAAAACATGGTAATGTCTGACGCATTCTTTTTCTTCTGAATAAAGCTACTTGCTGTCATCATACATTTCACTTTATGTTTACCTATCAAGAAAAGTGGTGAATTATTCTTAGAAATTAAGACTTCATTTATTTCATTCTGCTGTTTGAAGTGATCAAGAGAAAGAAGGGGAAGAAACTTCCTTGGAAAGACCCCTGCCACTCACCACTACCTCCTAGAAATCATAGTGACTATGAAGGTTTTCACTTAGCACTTTGTGTAGCCATGAGATCAGAGACAAGGAAACAGTTTCACTGTGAACACAAGGGTAAGGACATACATTTAAAATAATAGAAGCAGTAAAAATAAAAGAGAACAAAAAGCTCATTATCCCTCCATGAAATGGTCATGATCATTCGATCCATATGCTGGCAAGCTACCTTAGTTTAAAATCTATGCCTACATTCCTGAGGTCCTCATCATGGGGATAAAATGTATCAGATCAGTTTTAGGCATGTGTCATTGATTAGTTTTAATACTTATTAAGAACAGTTTGGGAACAGAAAAAATGACAGTCTACAGTAACACTTTCTATTGTACATGTTCACCATCCGACTGCTTTATCACTTCAATCTTATCCTTCACCAGGTCATTTAAATATACATTTATTTGGAAACAATAGTGCAGCTGCTGCTTGTTTGCACTGTTTCTAGAGTTACTCAGCAATTTAACTAGTTCACTGCTTGCAGAAAGGAAGAGGAGGCATGGCAAAACTTAGGGAAACAAAGAGGCACAGAAGAGCATGTCCGTAGTTTCAGCTGTCAAGGCCTGCCCTATTTGCTCACCTTTATTCCTGCTGCTTGGGTGTACTGAAAAGGCCTTGTTCTGATGGTTGGAAATTTATTCACCATCAGCTGATAAGCATTTGCTCTTACACCAGCTTCATCCTTTGGCTGAAATTGCTCTTTTCCCTCCCTAGGGTTTTCCCCCCTCAGATATTTTAAAGAGAAATAATTCTCATTCATTTTAACAGACTAAACAAACCAAGACATTTCCTGCATGCCCCATGAGCTCTGGTATCTGAGCCTAGACGCAGTAGTACCTCAGCCATCTACTGTGAAGGCTACACTGCTTTGCTTAGGAATATCACCGCATTTCCTCTGCTACTGGGGACGGGATCGAAACACCCTTGTTAAAGACATCTAGGATGTCTTCGAACTTAAGTCAACATAAAAATAGCCATTCTTTGTTCCTTTTACAATAGGCTGCCCTTTCCTATGATCACCCTAACAGCCCTTCCTTAAATGTCTCATTCTGAACTTGTCTCCCCTGAATACAAGTGATCAGACACAGGCAATCTCACCAGTGTCTAACACAGCACTTTACCCATCTCCACCAAAAATCTCCCATCAGAAAAATCTGTGGACATTTGCTGTCATTGTCACATCTCATCTTAGCAGGTCATACTCACTCCAGGCACTCCCCTTTGCAGCTGCTGATAAACTCCCCTCCCTGTTTACAGCAGCAAGCTCTGCTGTTCAGCTGCTTGCAGGTGACTTCATGCATTCATCCTTCTGCAGCACCCTGACACTTCAACCATCAGTCACATGCCTTTTCTTGATATGCTATGACTCTTCGTAGCAATGGTGCCTCTCCCTTTTCTGGTTAGCAGCAAAATAATGCAGTCTTATTTGTATGACAAATTATAGCATTCAGTAAGAAAACATCAAGATCTCAAAAACAAACCAACAGATCCTGTGATCTCCTTTGTTAGTCTTTTTTTAGAATCCTATTCCCTTGATTGGGCACCTCTCAAGATTAGAGTGCACATTAGTGTCTACCTTTTCCACACCCATGCTTCTCTTCCCAACTACACAAGATAATTTTTTTAAACTAATATAATGTGTTCAATGCAAGTACTGAGATGCTTATAGACAATTTGTAGTCTCTACCTATCTGTACTGCACAGCTGCTATACTTCTTTCCTTGTTCTGTTTTTATTTATGAAGTTGAAAAACCTTGACTGTTTGTTTTACTATTATTTGCGGAGCCTATCATGCTTTACTTCTTGGCCATTTTCACCTTCCTGGTAAGACTTTAATCCTTACAGCTTCTCTGCTTAGTCTCAATGCTCTTCTTGAGATGGTTCTTCACTCAGGCCTGTAGTCCCTCAGGACTTAAAAATGTTTTTAGCTGCTGCTTTTGAAATGAAGATCAATGTCTACACACTTGACTGCAGAAATTTTCCAGTTTCTCTTAAATGTAATTCTTCAGTCCACACACAGGTCTTGATTCTGAGATCTCCTTTAAACAGACTGCAAAAGACCTTCCTCCTCCTATCAAAATGGGAAATGAGAATTCCTGTCTACACATACTTCTCATTCAAATTTACTAGCTTGTAACAGCTCAGTGTATTGCTTTGCTTTCCACTTCCCTGGATTTTCCCTATTGGTCATGGCTGTAACTGTTCTCTAAATGTGGTCTGATTTCTTTTATTATTTTATTTTATTTTCCAAATTGGAAAAATTTAATTCTGGAGTTAGACTTGAGAATAAGTATACAGAGGTGTATACATATACATGACTATGCACACACAAATACAGTTTCTTAGCAGTTCAATCTCATTCTGCAGTAAAATTTCATTTGTTTGCTGGGGTTTTCAAACTTTCCTTCAAAAAAAGGTACTGTCTTCCTTTGCTGATCTCTCAATTTACTTTAAGCTGACTCGATTTATGATCACTCAGTCAATACTGCTGTTCTTCTGAAATGTCCTCTCCTTCTCTCAGTTTTTTCACAGACCTTAACAGGAACCTATGGCAGATGTCAGCATTACCTGTCCCAAAATGAACCCTACTCTGTGGATTGCTTTTAGCTCCTCTGGTGCCAAGTGCATTGATTCTTTTCAACAGGAAACGTCCAACTGCATGTCATGCCTTTGCCAGATGCTGGTGCAGCAGTCTGTATCTTACAGTTTCCTGTCTTCTGCAATTTCTAGCTGGTTCTGACTCCTAGTCCCTGTATTATCTCTGTTTTGCTTTGTGAAGATAACATATCAAAACATTGCTGTAGAGCAGCTATCTTCTAACTGTGCATCTCTCTTCTTTATTTCCAGTGCACCAAATCCCTATCTCAGTTTTATTTCTTCTCCACTATTAGATTTCTCCCTCTGCTTTCCCAGTGGTACTCTTTGTAGCCAGAAAATCTGGTCCCTCCAGATACTTTTGCCCATTAGACATGTGTAGATCCGGAGATGCTCATGCAACTTACTTATTCTCTCCTTTTTTTTGTTTCACCACACCTTCACATCTTCATCTGAACTGCCATGCCACATAGGCACACGCTTCCATTCCTCAACTCTTTTCTTCCACAGGTTTTAAAACTAGGAGTTTTCACTCCTTTGGACCTTGCTTTTCACAATACTATGTTTAATTTATTCATTGTTAAACTAAAACATCCCAGAATATTCAAATGTTCAAACAAAGAAATGTTTTAATTAGTCAATACATCCATCTAATATCTATCTAATGTGTTTCAGATGTTGAAATGTGCAGTATAAATTACAAAGAAAATCCAAATTACACAAATTCACATAGAAAATGAAATATGATTGCATAAGGTCTCTTAATGCCTGAATGAGCATACTTCAGATTCTGTGTTCAGCAAGCTGCCTTGCATTTCTATCTAGAGAAATAATGTGCTTGGTTGCTTCTTTTATTTATTTGAATTATCACTATAGTAAAGTAAATAATGCAAGGTCCCATGATTATTTAATATAGAAAACAAGTATTTTGACTGAAAAAAGAATCTTTTTCTCCAACAGGTATGTACTTAGCATACTAAAATGAAGATTTCAGTTGCTGAAATTACCATGTGTTAAAGAAAAAAAGAATAGTTCACAATCTACTGGATGGGAAAGAAAAAAAAGCACATGGGAAATCATTAAAGCTGCAGCCACATAAAGCCTTTTCCTTTATTTTTAAAATTTTTTTCTTGGATGAAATTTTCTTCTGAATATTGGTCTACGCCTGGTATAGGATCCTGGTTGATTCACACAAGCTGTATTTTGTTTTCAGCTCTGGCAGACTGCAATTCAACCTCTACTGCTTGGCAAGATGGAGGCTCTCATGTTTTCACAATTTAGAAGCCTACACTTTGCAGCCAATTACTAAAATGTAACATAGACTACAGCGTACTGTCTACGGAAAGCACAATAAAAGACAAACTGCCTTATGCCCTGAGAATGGGTATTCTCAACTGCTCTTGGGTGCTCAGAGAATGAGACTCATGGGGCACAAGGCAATCTCTGTTTCATGGTAATCTGGTTGGCAGTAGGTTGGGGAATGAGATGTGACCCAACTGTCCTGGCCATGGCAGCAGCTCTAGAGCCCCCTGGATGTGAGATGTCCCAGGCATCCTGCAATTGGAAGAGCCAGAATCACAACTGAGCCATATAAGGCCTTTATGCTATTGCTACCACATTAACATAAATGCGTAAGGTCAAGACAGACCCCAGCCCATGTAGACTACTATATACTATAGTCCTTCTTTCATGTCAGAAAAATGCTGTGAATATATGATGGCATATTTAGGATATTATTAATTTTTCATTTTCTATCACGGAATGAGTGAAGAAAATCATTAATTTGCAGACACGAACTGATGTGCTTCTCTTCCATGCTGCATTTTAAGCCTAGATAGCATGCTGACAGCACACCTGCAATATGAAAGGAATGAGAGGGAAGCACTTATGGAAAAATTGTATTTATTAACATTCTGACACTTTATTATATCTTCCATTTCTATTAATTGTACCAAGAAAGCTGACACACATTTACATGCATGAACCTTAGCCCTCAGCTAGCTCTCAACAGCAACAAAAAAATACAAGGAAATTAACTAACTATGGACTTAAATAAAAAAGTATGTTTTAAGACGGGTGATGATGAATGAGTCCATCATGGAGAAGAAACTGTCTAGAAGAAACTCCCAGAGCTGAGCAGTTTTATTTGGGGTACACTCAACTACAACTGGTTTTGTCTGCATACAATACAATATAAAAAAGGTGTGCTTCAACATGCACAACCCTAGTGCTGGCTCATGAGCAGGTCTTGACTTCAAGATAAAATGACACCTGAGTGTGACCAACCCCCAGCTCATGGAGACAACCTTGTAGGAAAATATACTGAAAAGTTGGGCAAGGATCTTCCAACAGGTCCATACAGTAAAAAACGGGTCTTTGGGTGCTCCTTGGATATGCACTCATTCAGCATGTGCAGTCTCAGACCAGTTCATAGCGATTTTGCCACTGGTTCTCCAGCATATATACTCAAAACAATCTCTCTCACAGATTCCAGGCAAAGTTAAAACATGAACAAAAATGAAAGGACTGAGTACAAAATTTGACCCTTGAACACTGGTGGCCAGTAAAAGCGATCTAGATGTGCATAGTTCCAGCTGAGATGCAACACTGTTATGAAAAATATACAGGTCAAAATGTACTAGAAGAAGCAATGAAATAAAGTCTTCAAAGCTGAAATTAAATTCAGTACCTAGTGCAGAACAAGGACAAAATTATTCATAAGGTACCTGCAAACTGTAACATGGAAAGTAACTTCTGCACTGAAAAGCTTACGTGATGTTTCTAATAGAAGTTGCAATATCTCTTTACAAACCTCTGTGTCATTTCCTTAGTCATTCCAGCTACACCAGGGCAATGTGGAACTAAAACAAGGAGTAGACTGTCTTCCTGAACAAAGTCATTTTAAACACAGGTTATTTCAGGAAAAAGGGATGATAGAGAACTGGATGTGTACTTATCTACCCGCTGTTGAAAGAACAAAAGATAAAAAATATAGACTTTATCTTCAAAGTGATGCTTTCTCTTACACTATTCCAAGTGACTACCTCTACAATACAGGGCTCATACTTAATCCAGGAGGCTATGCAGCATAATCTACCCAATACCTTGGGCTATCAACTCTGTCCAGCTGGTCATTAATCCCCAGGAAATAATCTGCACCTCAATTGTTACTGCTTACTTAAATGTAGCGATCCATCTGACATACAGAATAAGGATGGAAAGAAGCCCTAATAGAAGGTGACTCCTGCAGAATTGGAACTCACTACCTTCCCCTTGTAGATATAATGCAACACAATGTTTGGTTACAGTTTATATGTGTTTCTATATATTAAATACAGAGATGCTTCCTCTTGAATGCAATGTAAATGCGTGTCAGTACACAAATTTAACCAAGCAAACATTAAAATAAAGACAAGTCAAATAACTCCTCTTCTTCTGTTATCTATTTCATTCTGTAACTTCCAGAAGACAAAATCGGCTTACTACTCTGGACTTCTATGCCTATTCTGCCTACTCTTGGCCAAACACTATGACGACAGTCTTTTAGAACTAGCAGCAAAGTTGGTAGGATTTGGCAACACAGCTCAGAGCAGGTCTTAACAGTTAAAGAAAATGACTGTTCTTCAGTTCAGACACACACATGGAGATGAATTTCACTTCATGTAGATGTACACACTTCATGTACAGTACACACTTCACGGGGATGAATTACTGCCTCTGTAGTGGCTCTTTAATATAAAGAGTATAACTTATCTATAAATTAGATCTTTCTCCAAAAATAAAAGAAATTATGATTCATGTGTTTTCAGAATTATCAGGACTATGTAAATTACTAAACTCAGTATATCAAAGATGACTCTATAATGACTAGATCTTCTGCTAACTTCGCTCATATCACTACCATAACTCTCAACTCAGTATTTTATTATTCACTTAGCTTGGAAAATAACCTTTAGATTGTCAAGCAGCAGCAGAGAAAAGTAAACATTTCAAATTGTAAAACATGATGAAATAAATGAAAAGCTGCGGGCTCAACCATACACTGAACACAAGCTAAAAGGCACAAAAGAGGACAGAGATTCACTGCAGCCCTAGTACTGAAAGATAGAGCTGATACGGCGCCAAGTTACAGACAGAACTGAACACAGAAGTCCTTTCGCAAGGCACATACCAGATAGCGACACAGGGAAGAACAGGTCAACATTTGCTACACAGACCCAGTGGGGTCCCTGTGGAGTACAGAAAGACAAATCCATCTGCCAACTCATCAGTCTTTTTTTTCATAAGACTGTTCACAAGAAGGTCTACAGCAGTGTCAGTGACAGGTTTTAGGATGTATCTACCTATCTACATTGCGCGACTTGAGTCCTCCAACTCTTCTCACTTGTACCACAGGCAAGACCTATCTTTACTACTTCCTTACATACCAGAGTACAATTCAGTATTTGCAGTGCACAGCTCATTTCCACTTCTGCTTCTTTTACTTCTAGACCTATTGGCAGTTCTTACAAATGCCATAAAGTATAAGCAATATTTCATGATTGTCCAAAAGTTTTTTTCAGAAAGATGTTACGTAACAGACCTACTTATTTTTCCCATGTAGCCCTTTTCTAATATTTATTCTGAATGTTATTTTCAATTATAAGGCTGTTCATTAATAAAGGACGAAGTACTATAATTATTTCATTTTCTTATGTTATTCTCTGTTAAACAGTCACTAGAAAATGAAAAACTAATTCCGGCAGAAATTACCTATTACTACAGTTTGCAGAACTACTCAAAATGAAGTATTTATATTAGTGACAGCTGCTACACAAAATTCACCTCATCTGGCAGCCCCACATGGGAAAGGCTCACTAGGATATAAGCTCTTTTCCCAGAGAAAATGAGAGATGAAGACCTTGGGCCCACTGTAGGAAAGGATCTGGTTCAAGACCATCTTTAGAACCTGAATGTATAGAAGTCCATGGGACCTGATGAAATCTGTCCACGGGTCCTGAAGGAGCTGGGAAACGAAGTTGCTAAGCCACTGTCCATCATATTTGAAAAATCATTGCAGTCAGGTGAAGTTCCCAACAACTGGAAGAAGGGAAATATAACCCCCATTTTCAAGAAGAAGAAAATGGATGAGCCAGGGAACTACAGACCAGACAGCCTCACCTCTGTGCCTCCCAAAATCTTGGAGTGGATTCTCCTGCAAGACATGCTGAGGCACATGAAAAACAACAACGTGGTTGGTGACAGCCAGCATGGCTTCACTAAGGGGAAATCCTGACCAATTTGGTGGCCTTCTATGATGGGGCTACGGAACTGATGGACAGGGGTAGAGCAGCTGATGTCATCTACC